>CABFWB010002256.1:96143-106404 GCA_902151455.1 Timema bartmani | reverse complement strand
CTCATACCTTCTCCTCCCCCAATCCCCCCTACACACACACACACACACACACACACACACACACTTAAAAAACCTTGATGAGAAACCACAATCACGCTAATACCCACTTTTACAAATAATTTTTTATGTAGTAAACTTTTATTCAAATTTTCCGAAATGTGCTGTAAAACGTTTATTTGTTTATTTATTTGGATACATTTTGGCAAAGTAATCAATAATTAATTCAATTTAAAAATGTTTTATGATCAAACTTTCACACACGTGAAGAAATGGTCTATTTATATACTTGGTACCTATTTCAACGGCCATCCACCTCGGTGGCGTAGTTAGCTAACGCACCGGTTTCGTGTTGAGCTAGATTAACGAGGACGGGGAGATTGAGGTTCAAATTTCTCTCGGGTGAACTGGGAGGGGTTTTTCCTAAATGGTTTTCCACTCTAACTCCACGCAAATGCGGGTTCACCTTCTTTATATTCAACCCTCCCAATTTCCAACCCACTAGCGTAAATAAGTGTAACTTATAGCCCGAACGGGTAGTAAGATGCGGTGCTAAGTACTTTTTCATTTACTTCAGTGGCCCCATGCTTTAAGGCATCACTATCACAATATATTAGACTGCCGATGACAGTGATATCGAGGTTAAAATCATGGTCAGGCGTATTAAGAATGTTTTCTTGAATGGTTTTTCCACTCTCCCTCCATGCAAATCCAGGTACACTTCCTCAATATTCAACCTTCCTCATCCGTAACTAACTAGCGTAATTAGTACATGTGCGTATAACCTGAACAGGTAGTAAGACGCAGTGCTAATATAAATACACAGTAATATTTGGATAATTGGACATTGGTTAATCCTAAAAACTGGATAATTCGAACCTACCTTGATTCCTCATGAAATTACTATCTATATCAATGATTTAGAGAAATAACATTTAGTTCAACTTTTAGAATGAAATATCTGGGTATTTCAAAGCCTATATACATTGTTAATTTTTTCGATTTTCTACTCATTTCAAACATAACTTAACGACGGTGGAACGCTGACAGATGGGGAGATTCTCGAAGAAATAAATATCAAAAATATCCCAGAATCCTCTGATGGATAAGACAGCACATAAGACTTAGATCAAGCAGAAGAACCAATACTAGCCCTTTCCGAAGCACTTAAAACTATGGGAAACCTGAGAATATGCACTGAATACCAACCAAACATAATTTTTTAAAAAAATGCAATCAGTTAAGTTAAATAAAGGTTTTATTTACTGTGTCAAGATAAAAGCAAATTACAACAAACCAAGATAACTAATTTTTTCAAACGTAATGGCAAAAAATATTTAAGTCTGCAATTATATTTTGTGTTTAAATTCTTCTTGTTTATTCATGTATCAATAGATTGTGTATGTGGGTTTAATATAAATGATAAAATGTGTGTGTTTATATGTAGTATATTTTGATATTATTGATTTATTGTGTACCAGTTGTCTAGATATTCATAAAAATGTTTACTTCGAATTTGGAATAGTTTGAATCTTTTTAGATATCCCTTGGTCTTCGAATTAAATAAGTTTTACTGTATATATTATATGGATATATATGTATGTACTGAACCTTTTAAATTGTCACATTAATGATTTTGTCAATATTACTTTTTTTGTTTGTTTTAATTAAACTATTTATAAAACTAGGTATGAAATTAAAAGAATACTTAGGTTTTTTTGATGTGAATGTAAAATATTCCTAGCCCATTTCAAGAGTGACGACCCTAAAAAGAAAAGTAAAAAACTATCATAATGCAGTGAAATCTAATCCAAACATAGCGTGCCACCACCTCATCAAAAGAGTGGAAGAATTTGAATAACTTCTTTGATTTCGTATCACACAGATCGTTTTTGGACTAGATAACAACTAAAGATAAGTTCTGCGGGGAATGCGGCATTCCGAGAGCCAAACTTAAATAAACATACATTTTTGAGTGCTTAGTCATATTCAGAGAAGAGACTAACATTTATAAAGAGGAAACTAATTAACATTTAGTCATTATAATAATGAACCTGACTTGGGATGCCTTCAATATACTGAGAGTTATTAAAATGTTGTCTACAGATTAACTCATACATTTTGTAGAGATTAACAGTGAAAACCGCTCTCCCCTTCAGCCCCTTGCAAACCCTTTCCCACATAAGTGTACACATGGAATAAAAGTAAGCTAATTTATTCTGGCATGCCAATGTTGGGTAGGTTGGGTTTCGTATCCATACTGGGTGTTCCGAGTGTTTATTTTTTCTTAAATAGTTTCCCACTCTCTCTTTCCAAGCAAATTCAGGTACAGTTCCTCTAAATCCCATCTTCCTCAACCTTATTTTATCGGTGTAAATTTTGGATGTCCGAGAAGGGTGGTAAAACGTGAAGCAACAAAACAATAATGAACTCTTTATAGGTATATTTCTTGCATTCAAATATGGAAATGGTGAGCTCCATCAGGACTTAAATCAGCAATAAATAATACATTTTTCCTATTAATCAATGAGGATTAAAATTTTTTCATATCTGCAAATATGTTAAGCTACAAATTGTGTAAAGGTATTCAACCCTACAAACAATTTAATATGATCGTATAATCTGAAAGGGTAGTAAGACGCAGTGCTAATAATAATAATAATAATAATAATAATAATAATAATAATAATAAGGCTTGCACCTGGGACGAACACAGCATCTAAGCTACAGCCCGTTAATATAACGCTTTGTGCCAGGCCATTTTCTACCCAATTATAAATAAATAAATAGTATGATCTTTCAGTAAACAAGAGGGGCTCTATATCAGTATGTGAACACATCATTATACTAAGCTAAGGTATCAGACAAAATGTTACAAATCATTTTAGATAGCTCTTTGTAATTAATATTTGGTACGGTGAATGCTGTTTACAAACATTTATTTAAATGTATGTTGAAAAATAGTACCTATATTTGGGTTTATTCAAGGACACATGACTAGCTGTTTTAAGGACGTTAGAAAGTTTTTAACTGAAGAGACGATTGCAAAACAACTCTTAAAAACCACTCCATTGAGCGTGACTTGAATTTCAAACCAATTCCGACTTCTCGAGTCAGAGTTTAGGATGGCTTTAAGACAACTTTGGTTGTTATTTACCGATAATAATTTTTAGGCCCTTATTTACCTCAGAATAATATCGTCTACGAATTTAAATGGTTCAAGCCGGTCTTTTTATAGTCTGCAACGGTGTTTTCCGAAATTTTTTAAGTTGCGTATTCCTTTTGGGGTCACAGCCTAACCAAAGTACCCGTTAGATCACTTCATAGAGAAATAGTTAACAAATATTTGCTGTTTTGTAAAATGTAGACGTCCGTTCCAAATTATAATAAAGCTTCGGTAGTAATCCAAACGAAACTGTGAAAGAGATAGTGTGTATTAATTATTTACTGATTTACCAGAATTACTGTCATAAAAAATAGTAATTCACGATTCATAAAACTGAGTGGTACGTCACGTAACTCTGAGAGTACATGCACCACAGTTTGGGAAAATATTCTCTACAATTTTAAATAATTAAATACCAACGCTGCTGAGGAACAGTCGTATAGTTTAACATTTATTTTAAAACCTTGTATACTATCCCTGTAAAAACCAAACGAAAATTATATTAATTAATGTTTAGAAGTATCTGAAACAGTGGCCGAGGGGTTTAAGGAGTATACTCGCATTCACCGCTCGTGGGAGGTCAGAGGTTTGAATCTAGGCTGGTTAGACTGGTGGGAGGAAGGGGGTGAATATCCACAGGAGATTTAGAACGGTGATCTTATAAACCTTTCTCTATGCTAATGTGGGTGCACTTCCTCCTAAAACCACCTCCTTTATCCCTACAACTTAGATAAGCGCATGGGATGTTTGGCGCAATCTGGGATTATTCCAGCTGAAATAAAAGTGTCATTTGGACCAGGTTGTTCACAGGACATTTGGTGGGTTGTTAAAACACCTGTCAGTCCTACTGTGTGTGTTTGTTTACTTCTGACTCACTTCTGTTCAATCACCTGATGGTTATGTTAGGTTCGGTTGGATTAAGTTTGCTAAACTGAAAGGGAATCGCCTGATGATTTAGGTTAGACTTTGTTATGCTGTGCTAAGTCTGCAAAAATGAAATAATATCTCCTGATGGTTAGTTTAGATTATGTTATGGTAGGTTGGATCCAAAAACATTGAAGGCATTCGCTTGATGGTTGGTTTAGGTTGGATTTTTCTAGGTTAGGTCTGCATAAAAGAAAGGAAGAATTCTGTTGGTCCTTAGTTCATAGGCTACATCTCGGTTAGACCAAACGACCTCCCATTTACTCACTAAGACTGCACCATATGTCCTGCGTGTATATATATATAAGTTCTTCGTGTATGAATACATATATATATATATACCTGTATAGGTATAAGTGGGTTGATTTTCATGATGAGCCAAACGTCCCATGGTCTTAGATAAAGCCTTTAAGAACACCACCTACTTATAATCCTCCATTTGCGGTATTTACTATGGGAATGGACGTTCTGAAGCTTCAAAAACCAATAACGCAGTCCTAAATTATCTTATAATGTTCTGTCGTGACCCTGTTGAAAAGTGACTTTATTCGTTAGAGGATCTACATTTCTAATATTTTACTTTTATATCATAACTGTGATATCTAGCGTGAAAATGAGCCAATTTTTACATTATTATTATTTTTTTAAATTATAAAACTTAAAACGTAAGTTTTGTTGGTTCTTTAAAGACATGTTGGTTCCTTTCACCTCCATTTTGACATGAACCATGTTTTGAAATAATAAACCACTTGGACTTTATGAACGTCTGCAACACGCCTCAGAGTTCTGGTAGGCGACCACTATTTTTAAACGTAATAAAACAATTTGAACATATCATGAGGTAAAGTATAACTTAATTGTAGATAGGAAGCTAGCTATAGTCGGATTTTAGCATAAACTAATATTTATAAAATATATATTTTTCTGCGGTTAGCTATAATAACTAGCACGTGGATTTTGATTACCTAAAGATGATCAAAAAATAAATCATAAAAATGACTTGAAAATTCTAAAAAGTTACTTCAAATTTTCAAAAAATGATCTAAAAATATGAACCAAACTTCATAATAAAATGTACAAGACTAAATCATACACGCACTTTGTAAATGTAAAATGCAATGAAAATTTATGAACGATTTAACTCATACATTCTGCCTAATATAACATTGACTAACAAATATCTGATTCAGAAATAACAGCTACCCCCTTCCAACATAACCTTTACAGCTTAGTTGCAGTGTTTTACCAGGAATGTGTATTTTACAACCAAACAAGGAAAGAAAATACAAGTTCATTAGCTGGGTTATCTTCTCGTTCCTACAACTGTCCATTGAAAAAAAAAGTATACATTTATAAAATATAGATAGTATTAAAAAATATAGGCCCCCTAAGTATTCAACATGAATCCCTCAAAATGATTCAAAGATGTATAAAAATGTCTCAAATGACGCAAACCAAGAGAATTTTACCTTAAATTTAAAAATTACCAAAAATGTTCCGTATATACAAGGGGATCATGAGCATAATTTAAGTATGTGACGAACCAAAAAATGATAACATGTCATCAAAACCCGGGCCTTGATAATAACTTCATTTTACTACTACTAAAAAAAAGGCTTTTAGTAAACTAGGCGCTAAGTATATTTTCCTCATAAAAACAAACACATCATCTTGTTAATCACAATAATCACGCTTTATATTATAGCCTACACATTTTAAACCAAATTGTTCTGATATATTTAACAAAATTTAAATTAAAAAAATTAATTATTTGTAAAGTGCCCTAAAATTATCTGTTATTTGTAAAAATAAAACGTGTTCTTATTTATCAAGAAACATTATTCCCAGATTCCAATTTTGAATTAAATTTTCAAGGTCAATTTCTAAAAAATTCAAATTTTTTATATATTGTCGTAAGTAAACTACCCTTAAAATAATTTACTTTAGATAAATACATTATTATTGATAATAATGTAAAATTATCCCCGATACCAATTTTGAATCAAATCACTTAAAAAAAATTCTTAAATATTCAAAATAAAACAAAACAGTCTTCAGTAAACCCCCCGAAACAACTTTACAGTTTTATTTGTCATGCCAAACACTCCCCAGTACAAATTTTAAGTAAAATCGTTAAATCCATTTTAAAATAATCATAATTTTCAACAATCAGTCAATCACTCATCAGCAAACGGACCCTTTATCGAATTTTTATCCCAACCCAAATAAACAGTGCTATTTTCTATGTCTAACAGTCCCAAGATACTTATTTAAAATCAAATTATTAAGGCTATTTTTAAAATATTTCCAGTTTTTGAAATATTGGTCATCAGTAAACAACCCATAAATTAGTTTCCACCCCAAAAACGTAGATACACTGTTAATTTTCATGTCAAACACTCCCAAGATACCCATTTGGAACCAAATCGTTAGAACCATTTGTAAAAATTTCAAGTTTTTGAAAAATCAACTATCAGTAAACTACTCATCAATGAGTTTCTACCCCAAAAACAATTATACATTGTTATTTGTCATACCACACAATCGCCAGATACACATTTTGAACAAAATCGTTAGAATCTTCTCAAAATATTCCATATTTTCAAAAATGCCCCATCTGTAAACTAACCTACAGCAAATTTTTGCCCAAATTTTGTGCAAATTTTTGTATTAATCAAATCCTTGACATGCATTTTAAGCAAAATCGTTAAAGGGATTTTAGAAATATTTTGAATTAAAAAACATCACTCATCATTAAACTACTCTTAATTTGAGAACTAGACTAAAATAAAAAAAAAATGTCCCAAGGTATATCCCTGAAAAATACAAATATCAAGTTTGAACAAACTCCATCCGACCGCTTAGGATTCGTGGACAGAGACAGACAGACTTGTAAAATCTACTTTTTTGGGATTCGTGTTTACAAAGAACGTAAAGATTCTTCATAATTTCGAGATCGATTTTTTTCACCATCAAAATAATTTCTCTCGATCTGAGAAAGTTAAAATGCTTTGTACGTCATGTCAATAATAACTATGTCTTGTTTTTATTCTCTTTGGATCCTAAGTTGAAATATCTTCCATTGTTTCTTCTTAAATTTGAACTTGATATCTGTCCTGGGTGATCAATCTAGACAGAAAAAAACGAACGCTATATTCAAAAGAAGGCCTACATTACACGCATAGATATTTAACTATTGTTCACGTAGTCCTAGATATTAATCTCGCATTAGATGTCAAAATTAAAAAGTAAATAATCATACATACGTCATTTAGCCTAGGTTCAAAGAATATCCCTGCCAAATATCATTAAATTTGATCCACGCATTTGGCAGTAATCTCGGGACCAACAAAATATCAGTTGAAGTGACAGCTGTAATCACATGACTTTACTGACTTACTCTGTCATTACTCATTAGGAACTCGAAAGCTCATTGCCGCACTTACAAAAGTACGTCACCCATCCCTATCTTAAGCTAGTTATTATCCAATCCACCTCATTACACCCTATCCCTATCTCAAGATAGTTCTATCCAATCCACCTCATTACACCCTATCCCTATCTTGAGATAGTTCTATCCTGTCCATTTCATTACACCCTATCTCTTTCAGGTCCAGTCTAATGTTATCCTTCCATCAGCGTCTGGATCATCTCAATGATATATTCCCATTAGGTTTCCCGTCAATGCCCTTAACATGGTTCTTGGAGAGTCACATGAATTTACATGTGCATTTATGAAAACTGTTATAGTAATATTTATAAATGTAAAAATAGTTATTTCCTATTTAAATCGGACTGCAGCAAGGAAGGTGATCAGAATGTCTATTACACTAATATCAGTAAATATTGGACCCTAGTCAACGTTCTAGTATGGGACTAATTGCCGACCAATCCGATTCGACCCCACACAGTTAAGACACGATACTACAATCATAATAGCTTCGTGGAATTGCAAATGTAAACTAATTAAAAAACATTAGAAAAATAAACCACACACAAAAAAAAACTCCTAAAAACTTATTTCAAAATCTTGAGCCATCACACTCCAATTAGGAGGGAAAGTTGAAAAGGAAGGATACAATTACAGGGGAAGTTTTATTTTATCTTGTGTTGCAAAAATATTCATGACCCCGTGTATATATCGTGATGAGTCGGTCAGGTATAATAGACTACTCCACCCAACAGTTCAGACCTCGTTTTCAACATTTCGTGAGCTTATGTAAACTTTCCAGAGTCTCATTTGTGAGGAAACAGATGGAAATAATCTGCCCCCCCCTTTACCCGCTACGTATTAATTTAGAGCCACGAACACTTCTTTTTTTCTTTTCTTTATAGAAAGCGGACTTTAATTATACACGGTAATAGCGAAATGAATTAAGATTTGATTTACATTAGGAGTAAAGAATCCGGGGGTATTTGTGCTGGTCTTTTTCTACCTTTCTTCGAGGCTTCCGTTTTAGGGAGGATCTTTAAACTAATAACTTACTGTTTGTCTGGCCAGATGTCATTTTAAATGGCTTCCGGCTTTATTTATAGGGTCCAATAAATGTAGCTCCAACTAGCTAACAATTGGAGAAAATATGAATCGGATGATTATGCTAATTGCAATTTATTTAAAACTAGTCCCTCGGTATTCAAGCAAGTCGTTTTTGAGTTTTTTTTACACTGTGTTCTTTTATTTGGATAGTATATGTACTCTTTTTATAAACAAACTTTTGTTCCAAAGTAAACATTGTTGGGGTTGACTTTATCTAATATTTTGGTTGAAATATAATAATGTATTAATAAAATCTCAATACACTTCAATAATTATCACTTTAAAGTTGTTTCTATAACAACATAAATGTTAAGAAAGTTTTCAAAAAATATATGTATATATTAAAGTTGTTAACGACCAATTTTTGAATTTGTTCTGACATTTTATTTTATTGTTGGGAAAGCAGTTGTCTCTTAACTAACAAATATTTGTTTTAAAATGTAAATTGTTGAAGACCTCTAATATTTTAATTATTATATGATACTATCGTCTACTTCTACTACATTTATTGAAGCATGATTTATTAGTAAATTCTCAATAAATTGCAATTGAGTTCGTTAACAACGTTATAACAATTAAAATGTTAAGCAAGGTTTCTAACAAAGTTTGTTAATAAAGAGAGTACAAATACTTTTCTAACAATATTTATTTAAATTTAAGAATTATTATTCATAATTTAAAAAAAAAGCTTGTATAGAGGGGAGGGAGTATGGTGGGGGGCGGGGCGGGAGTAAAGGTGTAACATACTTTTGAGTCAAGAATTTTAGGAAACTATTTGAGGAAATAAAGGAAAAAGTAGGGAATTCCATTGGTAAAATTGATTAGACATTTTTTAATATAGTAGAGTGTTATCATTGTTAACCACAATAAAAGTTTATATTTTCTAAAAAAATGTTTTGCTTCCAAAATCCTACTATGATACACCTGCTTTGGCAAATATCGAACAGCGAAAGGTTTCTGTCGAATAGAACCCAGTGAGGAAGGAGTCCAGGGTGCCGGTTTGCGTGCCTTTCGAGGCTTTGTAAGGTGTAATTGGGTAAACACGCCAAGTGCATTGTGTCCGGGTGTGTTCCAAACGGTGTTGTTGCCCTGCGAGTGAGTGTCATTTGTCACGACAGCGACAATAATAACACAAATTAACTCGGAGGCAGGTTTTCAGCCAGTTGACGCGCGTAGTGTATGTGTGTGTGCTCGCGCGCGCGCCACATTCCCATCAGTCACCGCGCCATCTGTTTCCCGCCATGTGACGTCACCGATCAACGCGGCGCGACCGTCCTTTGTTCTGGCGGGGGCGGGAAATGGCCGTAAACCACTAATGATTGGCTAGCCCTTCGGCCCTTACAATGCATTGTCCACGCTTCAAAGTCGTTAGCTTGAAAGCATTTGCGTGTTTTAGAGACACGCCAACGATATTATGTTTTTTTTTTTAAAGATTAAATGAACGGTATAACTTTGTTCATCTTTTATATTGTTATAAGAGCATGTTTTATTTTTTTATGAGGCCTAAAACGTGCGTCAGGTGTCAGCTGTCGAATCCGAACAATGAACTTTACCAATTGGAGGAACGGTAATGTCAGCCAACACAGGTGCCCATCAATAATAGGAGGGGAGGGGGGGGGGACACTAAATAACCTATA
>CABFWB010002256.1:53094-96044 GCA_902151455.1 Timema bartmani | reverse complement strand
GGGGGGGGGGACACTAAATAACCTATAATTACTAGTAAACTGTAGCAAAAGAGGGGTGGCGGGATGGGATCAAATATCGGCGGCTGTACGGTTTGCACGCAGTGGTGCTCAACTAACAATTTACCATGCTAGAGATACCCAATGAGGCGTGAGCCGCCATGAATTACCCGCTGTCCACTATTTTATTGCGGCGCCCGTGGACCGTATGGGAGATGGCTGAAATGTGACGTCATACTTTCATTTCATGTCACTCAGTCGAAGAAAAATACAGTACAATTGTGTTATTTTATCCTAGGAGCTTTCGGTGGCAATATCCGAATCAACTGACCATATCACAATACGACTTACAAACTAGCTTAACTCTAGAAATGAAGGTATATTCACTCTCCCGGTCGTTTAGTATAATTTTTTCTACCTCTTTTGGTACCTGTCAGGACTATCAGAGTTTTAACTACACTAATGAGTTTGGAGGATAGCGAAGGGAGATTTTATAGGAAATGTGCCCATATTGCGTGGAAAGTGAGTGAGAAACAATTCAGGTAAAAAAAAAATCTGAGTCAAAATTCTGACATTCATCTTAGACACCAAATTCTTACATTCATCTTGTGCTGAAAAATCTAATATTCATCTAAGGTTCCAAATTCTGACATTCATCTCTGATTCAAAATTATGACATTTATCTCTGACCCCAAATCCTTGGTGTCCCTCCTTTTTCATATAAAGTGAAGACTAACTATGACTCAATTGGGATTAAAAACATAGTTTTTCGGA
Source organism: Timema bartmani (assembly GCA_902151455.1). Classification (NCBI taxonomy): domain Eukaryota; kingdom Metazoa; phylum Arthropoda; class Insecta; order Phasmatodea; family Timematidae; genus Timema; species Timema bartmani. The sequence goes on along the minus strand of CABFWB010002256.1, from coordinate 95,273 downwards.
TATCATAATGCAAAGTTGGAACATCAGTGATACAAAACTCTTGAATACAGTCGAGGCCAGTGAGTTAGTTCGTTGTGCAACCACGCATTTAAAAGTTTTCGAATAGATTCATTAGAGATGAAAATATATTATTTCCTCCTAAAAATAAGAAAATAAGGTAAATAATTATTAATGTACCTTTCATTTACCCTGAAAGGTGGCAATCTAACCTTACAAGGTTTCACAAAGGTACAATCCGGCCCCGTGGTGCAATGGTCAGTAAACCTGGCTACGAATCTAAGGGCCCCGGGTTCGATGCTGATTGGTATCTTGGGTAATTTTCTCTAAAGGGCAACTATCCCAAAGGTCAACAGGGTTTTGATGAATACGCTTAAGTTAGGTTTAAATGTTTCCACTGGTTCCACGCCCTCATACTCTGTCACCATCACCTCATCTCATCGGGACATGGAGAGAGCCTCCACGGAAAGGTTGTACGGCTAGTACATTCGGGCGTCCCCTGAACAACGGTACATTAGCACTGGCTAATCTTGCCACTACTGGGCTACGATTCGTGTAGCCCAAGCCTGCAATAATATTATTATATCTGCTCTTGATTTCGATAAACGTGTGAATCCACAGTTAGTCTGGCAGCTGATTTCTGGAGAACAAGCGTGAAGATGTTACACCCGCCTTGCACTGGCAAGAAGGTTTTGTGTGCCCATCGAAAGCTCTGTGTAGAGGGGGCAAAGCTATGGCCCAGATAACATCGAATGCTCTTTGTAGAGGGGGCAAAGCTACGGCCCATATAACAACGAATGCTCTTTGTAGAGGGGGCAAAGCTACGGCCCATATAACTATCGAATGCTCTGTGTAGAGGGGGCAAAGCTACGGCCCATATAACATCGAATGCTCTGTGTAGAAGGGGCAAAGCTACGGTCCAGAAAACGTCGAAAGCTCACAAGAGGAGAAACCTAATAAAAGTGCACGAAGATATGGATCAAAAATGCACCCAAACCTTGCATCAAAAAAACACACGGTAAAAACAACTGTGTAACGTGGCTACATGACAAACATGTATTGTAAACAACCCCCTTACTCTTTAGTTACAATAATTACAATAAAATAATAAAACTACAGGGAACAAGGCGCTGGTCTTGCAGTAGACTGGACTACCGATGACGGAGAGATCGAGTTTCGAAACTAGGTCGGGTATACTGAAGGAGGTTTATCCATAATGGTTTTCCATTCTCCCTCCACGCGAATGCGGGTACGATTCCTCTAAATATAACCTTCATAATACCTAAAAACCATTAGAATAATTAGTACATAAGCATATAATCCGAACGGGTAGTAAGACGCGGCGCTAAAAAAAAATCCCTTACTCTTTACATTAGTGATTAGGTTAGGTTAGGTTAGGTTTGCTTGATAACTGGCTAATTCACGGAACTCATGATATTTGTACTTTCTGATAAATCTAGATTTCTTGTGGTGTTGCCATATGAGGTCCAGAGACTACACACACACTGGTGTGCTTCTGATTACTCCAAACCAGGTACACAAATTGAGCCTTTGAGCTTTCAGTACGTAGGCAATTTAGAGCAGAGAGAATGTATTACTAGTCAAATGGGGACCGAGTGAGTGAGATAACATATCACAGGTATGTATAGCTCTAACAAGCTGTGCTTACTCTGGGAACACCCCACTACATGACACTGACGAGTACAGTCTTGTCAAGCTGAGCTAGATCCCCAGCAACGATCCCCGAGCCTATCTTGATTCCAAAAATCTACGTGATTATCATGATACTTGTACAGCTAAAGATAACATCTGTACGGTGCTGCGACCCAACGGCTAGCCGCTGAACTAAACGACAGCTGCAAAAAAATTTTTTTAAAAAAATGATCAGGCTAAAGAGAACAGAAAAGCAGCGGCGTCGTGTGGGTTAGTGGTCAGGGGGGTGGAATATCAGTGAGCAAGGGGGCGAATGAATGCTGGAATTGGTGGGTAAAAGGACGAGGGTAGAGAGTATTGGGAGGTTGGGAGGGTGGAGCAGGAAGGCATTGTGGGAAACAATAGAATAATGTTGGTCCGCCGCAACAATTAGTCTCACTCAAGCAGGAAATATTCCACTTGATCGCGATAATTTCAGAGATTTAGAAGAGAAAAGGTGGAAGGGGGTAGTGTTTCCGCAGTGTTGTCCAGGATGTTGCGTGCTGAAATTAAAACACGGCTGCTGTTACGACTGAACGATGCGAAGGGGGAAGTAGGAGAAAAGGGGCAGGGAGCAAGCCAAACAATACAAGGGATGACCGCCCTGAGTTTACAGGAGGATTTTCTAAAGAGATAAGTTTTACGGTCCAATTTAGTCAAGAAATAACCTTTCTGATAAAAGTTACGAAAATATTAAAATATATATTGATACGTAAATACAGTTCAATTTTCATAGGAATTATCTTATCTCATGGTTAGATTTTTTTTTTATCACCGCGTCTTACTAAATATTCATGTTATACGCCTATTTACTAATTACGCTAATGAGTTAGGGATGAGAAAAGTTGAATTTAGAGGAGGTATACTCGCATTTGCGTGGAGGAAGATTGGAAAATAATTTGGGAAAACCACCCTCAGTAGGCTACACCCAACCGGGATTCGAACCCTGAGCTCCCTGTCATCGCCAGACTAGTATAACATGAGAGTAATGCCCTAGACCATGTGGCCACTGAAATTGGTAGTTATACAATTTATTAGATTTAAATTCAAGTATTCATACGTTACTTCATGTGATATGCAACTGTCACTTTACCAGCCTCGGTGGAGTACTTAGCTAACGCGTTAGTTTCGTGTTGAGCTAGACCGCCAAGGACGGGGAGATAGAGGTTTGAATCTCGCTCGGGTGAACTGGGGGTAGTTTTTCCTAAATGGTTTTCCACTCTCGCTCCACATAAATGCGGGTTCGATTTCTCTATATTCAACAGTCCCAATTCCTAACCCATTAGCGTAATTAGTACTGAGTTTATAACCGTAACGGATAGTAAGACGTGGTGATAAGTATCTGTCACTTTTGATAGAAAGTTTTATTTTAAAGGTATCGATATTAACAATAAAGTAGAATGTTGTAATAAATTTTAACCGCAACCCACTTTGGTGGTTGCATGGTCTAAGAAGGCCTCACTCTCGCAATAGATTGGACAGCCTATGACGGGGATATGGAGGTTTGAATCCCGGTAGTGTGTCCGAGAGTGGCTCACGTTAGAGTACCGGTGATAATACATGTGTGTATGATCTGAACGGGTAGAAAAACACGGCTCTGATAAAAATGTTGGATTCTAAAAGATACGTTTATATTTTCTGAAGGTTTCTTACTAGTTACTAACAGAATCCTACTACACTGGATATCATCGCTGAGGGAACTTATGGTTACTATTAGGAAACAGCGTTGTCATTCTCTAGTTTCTGTGGGACCAATCTCCCCTCAAATTTAGTCAAGTTTCGCAACGCTGGTTAGTCGAGGTTGCCAATAGCTCCTTCTTACCCCCAACACACCACATTCAGACATAACTGAGAGCGAGGAGATTTGGCTACATTTGACAAAGAGAGAGAGAGCGAATATAAATCTTTTCTTCAATAGAATTGCAGTTTCCTCAGCAATTATTTTGGGTGTAAACTACCCTGTCTTAACTTTCAAAACGAGCATTTTTTTTCTAACATGAGAAGTCAATACGAAAAAAACAAACTAAATACTTTTAAAAATATTTTTTATCAAAATAATGATCTAGGAATGAGGATTATAGGAAATGTACCTTTATTTAAAAGAAGGGAGTGTGGTAAATCATTAGTTATAAAAATACTTATTACTCCTTTCTGGGCTACAAACTCCGACCTTATGCCGGGATCACGATCAACTTAACGTTAACTTAAAATAATAATAATAATAATAATAATATTTAGCACCGTGTCTTATTACCCATTCGGGTTATACGCTTAAGTACTAATTACTCTAATGGATTAGGAATCGGGAGGGTTGAATTTAGAGGAAGTGAACCCGCATTTGCGTGGAGGGAGAGTGGAAAACCATTTAGGAAAAACCACCCCCAGTTCACCCGACCGAGATTCGAACCTCGATCTCCCCGTCCTCGGCGGTCGAGCTCAATACGACTAGCGCGTTAGCCAACTACGCCACCGAGGCGGGTCGTTCACTTAAAGTTAACTTAAGAAAACAGGTGTGTGATCACAATTCACGTAACTTAACGTAACAACTCGAACCAAAAATCTTCATTCTAGAGTATGTGTTTTGATCTGTGATTTGTACTATTTGTATTAGTGTTTATGATCTGTGAATGTTTACTGTTTTCAACCGATATTATAGTTATTTATCATTAAACTTTTTGGATAAATTTAGCTTTATTATTTTAGTTTAATCTTAAATCTACTTTAATCTTAAGTCTACTTCATCCTAATAATATCATGAGTTGTGAAATTAATTGAATATTATAAAGTAAATATTTTTACGGTACTAAATATTAACTAGCGTTAACGAGCAGATATTAATACTTTTACAATCATGATTATGTTTGTTGATTTATATTTTAATAACAAGGATATTTTTTGAAAACAATACATTATACCATTTTATATAATAAAATCTTTGTTGCTTTAACTTCTTTACAATATTTGAATTAAATATGTTCTATAACGTTCTATAATGATACGATACTAGTGCTTATTTTAATTAAATGTTCAATCACTAGAACTAGAGCTAAAAAGTAGACTTTGGTCTTAAAACCAACAAATGAATAACTAATTGGCCCTGTTGACGTCACTCGCATAATGATTGGCTGGCTAGATCACGTGATGCCCTTCAAGTAACGTTCACTTAAAATAAAAGATCTCCCAGGACATCTCTTACGTTAAGTTAACTGCATCGTGATCGCTTCCACTTAAAAGCACGAGGAGATCCGTTACGTTAAGTTAACTTTAAGTTAACGTTAAGTTGATCGTGATCCCGGCATCACCTTCGCTGGTAAAAAAAAACGATTCCAGGAAATCACTAGTTGACGTCCTAATCTTGCTTTGATGGACGACACTATGGTACATACATACATACACACGTACATATGGACGGATAGAATCACGCCGTTCCCTTAAGGGGTAGTCAAGAAACTGGTAATGTGGCTCAAAAAACAACTCCATACTTAATCTATCCTCACCAAATTTCTCCACACTTTCCTATCCTTACATACTCCCTTGGCTTCAACAACATCCATACATCGAGTCATGATTGTTCTTTTATTCTTAAAACTATTAATGTTTCTCTTTTTCACACATTCGTTTACAATATTTAGTCACGTCTTACATGACCTACCCCTTTCTTTTGATCCACACACTCTACCTTCATATATTTGCTTCATCAATCGATCCAAACTCATCCTCTCAACATGCCCAAACCAACGTGACACGCTTCTTTCAAATTGAGCCATTGGAGTCCCTCTCAAACCGCATTCCTTCAGCACCCATCCATTACTGATTCCGTCCATGTGTGTTTTTCCACTTACACTTCTTAGATATATCATTCTCTGAGCCCCACATGATAACTTCATAAGAAATGTAAATTTGTCAGAAATTATAAGTATTGTGAATTTCGTTAATTAGCTAGTTATAAACCTAACCACTTTAGTAAATAGTAAGGGGGTGTCTCCCTATAACTTTATTATATTTTTATTGTAAATATTAAGAGTAATGGGAGGGTGGTGTTTACAATCCATTTTTGTCGTGTTGCCACGTTATGAGGTCGTTTTTTCTCTGTGCACTTTTGATACAAGGTCATGGTGCACTTTTAATCCATATCTTCTTGCGCTCTCGAGGTTCTCTGTAGCCGAGCCATAGAAGGTGAAATACAAGGAGAGCTTGCTAACTTTCAGGGTAAACGAAGGATACGTACATGCTAGCATGCGCAAAACACTACATACTACCAGCTTCGATGGTCGGGTGGTCTAACGCGCTGCCCTCGTAGTATAGGCATACCGAACTGCCGATGAAGAGGAGATTGAGGTTAGAACCTAGGTCAAGTTTACTGAGTGTGGTTTTCTCAAAATGGTTATCCAATACACCGCCACGCAAATGTGGGTACACTTCCTATACACGTAAGTTCCCTAATCCATAAAAACCATTAGAGTAATTAGTATCTAAGCGTGTAAACCGAACGGGTAGTAAGACGTGGAGCTATAAAAAAGTGAACACTGCATATTTATCAGTTTTTTAACACTTTCTTTACTTTTTAACATTTTATGTGCTCATAAGACAGTCATTTCCAACAGTTCTTTAATGATATAACTCATTTGAATTCACTTACACTTACTAGTCAGATACAGCTCACATCTAAAACAACTTGCGAGGAACACGTGTTTTTTTTATGAACGGTCGCAAGCCGCCAACTGACAGCTGATCCTGTAAGAAGAGTTGATCAGTCAGACTGTCAGTGTGCATCAGTATTTACAACGAGACCGTACACGGTCAGTCTTCGTATCATTATTTGCACCAGTCTCAGCTCCTTCATGCAACGTGCAACAACATGGATGATAAGAAAAAGGCGTGTGCCGTCTATGTTTGTTACTGAGACTGAAGGAAATACTGACGAGCGCGCGCACACGGTCAGTACTACTGTCAGTACTACGGCCAGTCTCTCCCACTACTTGTAAGACTGATGGGCTGACACTGATGTGATAAGAAAATTAGGACCACATCAGTATTTTAGTCAGTCTGACCATCAGTCCATCAATACCGCCCCTATATGATCATTCAGATTGTCAGTATAATTATTACTTTATTAATACTGACAGTCTGACTGATCGTGTAGGGGCCCATTAAACTTCCCTCAGAGAAGAATCGGTATAGTTGGCAGCACTGGTGGTTATGCAGGAGTTGTTGTTTTACTGTCATATTATTATACAGGATGGGGCGAAAACAATTAGACGGACAACGTGCTGAGTTTGCCTGACGTCCGGTGGAGCTCACTTGAGTGACATTATCTTCAAAAAGTGAAAAAATATAGTATGTAGTTTGCTTTTATTTAGCTAGTGAATATTTATTTTTCAATAAAAGTGTTAATTTTCAAGTTACTAATCGTCTAATTATTTCGAACTCCATCCTGTATTTTCCTCTCCTTACCAAAATTCAAAATGTTCAAACAAATTAATCCTCTTAGCAGAAACGAATCACTTCACACACATTTCTTAATATCTCATGTTAATAATATTTTAATGTATTGCTAGCCACTTCAATGGTTGAATAGTCTGAGGCGAAGCTCTCGCAATAGAATTGACTGGTGATGACTGGGATATCGGCACTCAAATCCCGGTTGGAGGATCAGAGAGTGGTTTTCTTAAATGTTTTCCCGCTCTTCTTACATGAAAATGTTGGTACATTTACTATACATTCAACCTTACTCATAACTGACACATTGACATGATTAGTACATATGCATATAACGTGATCGAGTAGTGAGACGGGGTGCTAAAAAGAAAATGGGTTCCGCAGCTATACCCCGTTTTTTTTATAGGAAGCCCACTTTTGAGCACTAACATTGATTGAAAGTCGCTTACATTTGACATTATAGAAATATCCTATGTGATTTATGTTCATCAAAACTTTCAAATGATACTTAACTATGAATGACTACTGTATGATTTCTCCTTACATAATTTTTTAAAACATTTTTTAGCACCACGTCTTACCACCTATTCAGATTATACGCCTATGTAGGTCTACTAATTACGCTAATGAACTAGGGATTAGGAAGGTTAGACCACGTGATCACCGAAGCGGGTCAATATTAATTAAACGGGCTAGCAAAGTAAATGATCCAACATCTTTAACTCGGTTGGTAGCGTGTCTGGCTACTGAGCAAAGGGTCTCGGGTTCATTTCCCGTCATGGATAAAAAAAATAAATTGGTGAAATATGGGTTTACCCTTTCACAGTAATAAATTAACGTCCAAAGACTGGATTTTGTGCCTGTTCTAGTCTTAGGTTAGATTATAAGGCATATGAAGGCTACGACAGGCCTAGCAAGCTGGTAGTGGAAAATATATGGCTTGAATAAAAAATTGACCCAGACCACAGCCTGGAAACAGAAATGGATGTAAAAAAAAAGTAAAGACAATTGTTGTGATATACATATATTTGTTTTGACGTCATTTTGGCAACACGAGTTTCCAGTTATCAAATAAGCCTGATGGCCTTCCTATGACTCTCAGGCTGTAGTTCAGCCAGTCTTGAATATAAGCCATTGCTAAAAAAAAATAACGCAACTCATTTTAATCAGACGTTACATACAGCCCTTCCTGTGAAATGGCAAGGAGGGCTGTGACGACTTAATCTGGTCAAAATAACGCGATTCCAACCACCAATGTCTGGAGTACGGGGGACAGATGGGCACGGATGCTCTGACCGGTCGCCCGGAGGGCGGTGACGACAAGAAAGTTTTGTGCTCGGGTCTGTAACAGACTAATATGCTTCACCGGACACTTTGTTACGACATAATGAAGTTAGCTTCCATCAGCGGACGTGTGATTGTCAGTAGCCTACGTAGGACATGTGTCCCGATTAGAGGAATACGGGCCCGGCTCGAATTAATTAAGCTTATTTTGGCTCCTCTCTTTAAACTTGGTTGCTTTCTCTCTTATGCGGCCATGTTACTAACGAATCTAAAATTAAGGGCACCACCTACTTGGAGGGAAATATTCTCACACTGCCGCATTTATTATGGGAGTGTCAGTTCTTTAGCATCAAAACAAATCTGGAATTTTCTGCTGTGACCCTGTTAACAAAAATATTTGTTTGTGGAAATTTATCTCAGTGTTTCTAATAATTTAGTTTGTTCTAGTAACTTTAACATAAAACGACGTTAAAAATAAACTAATTTCACCCATTCTTGATTTAAAACAAATTATAACCCTTGGAATGTGAGATCTTAAGGTGAGGATATATATAATGTGAGTTAAAGGCAGTGTTTTTGCAGTTTTTATAGAAATACTTTTTTTAGACAGAATAAATAAAAAAGAAGATAGAAAATTAAGGTAACCGCTTTCACAATAATGAATTCACACCCGGAGTATTTTACAGGTTGATTCTAAACTCTGTACAAACTTTAATGGAAGATAGGGAATACTAAAACAAATCTTTTTCGTTGGTGAGTGTATGTCCACGGACGTCACCCTTAAGGCTGGTTACACACCAACGAGTCCCGAGTCGAGTCGAGTCCCATGGAGTCGAGTCCAATCTGACTCTTGAGTCAAGGCCTTTCACACTAGTGAGTCGAGTCATTGAGTCCACTAGTTTGATCAAAGAGCTCGTGCAAGATGGATACAGTCCTAGCGGTTTCTATAAATACAAATGTATGGAGGCGCCGGCGTAGACGCTTAAAAAGACGTCGCTTAGTGTGGATTTACCCACTTAGGTTAGTTTTTCACATTTGTTTCCAAATAGTGGAAATTGCATTTCTATCTCGATCTTCGGGATGGGACGGGTTAAAAATCGAAGGATTCTCTTGAACGAGAACAATGAGGTATTCAGTGTTCATGCTATTAGCCTTAAAAAGTATGTGGAAATAATACACTTGACTCACCTGGATTCGGTTAGACTCGGTGTGACTCGGGGTGACTCGACTCACCGGTTTGAAAGGTATTGGTCCTCCATCGTGCTATCAAATACAATATGTACTTGTCAGACTCGACTCGACTCAGGACTCGTTGGTGTGAAACCAGCCTTAGGTGCTAGAGGGTAATATTGGTACATAATTGAAAGGCCAAAAGTGTAAACTAAATTTTTATATACAGCAGTTGCTCAAAGGTACGACCGCCAACAGTAATGCATGCTTGTCAGCCATCTCAGAAACCGTGAAATGCTCCTTTCTACACGTAAGAGGTCCGCTCTACGAACGACGACGGTGAAAAACAGCCATTTCACTAACCTCTCAGCAGTGCCCTCTAGCACCTAAGGGTGACGCCTACGGATATATATTTGAAAGCTAAAAAAGGTTTGTTTTATTGTTCCCTATTTTCCATTAAACTTTGTACATAGTAGTTCGAATCATCCTGTATATATCTACTGGTTTTAAGCTAGTGACCAGCCTCTTATATTATTATTATTAGCACCGCATCTTACTACCCGTTCGGGTTATACGCACTTACGCTAATGTGTAATGGTAGGGTGATTGTGAGATGAAATGGAGGACCTACAGTTTAACGTGGGATCTGAACCACGGTGGAGGCCTGGCATTCCTCACATTCACAAGTTGTGATTAATACACGTCTTTTCAGAGGTGAAGGAAGGGTTTGGCAATCAGATAAATCAGCCTCTTATAAGTCTAGTGGTTAGCGCCCCTGACTAATTATCTAGAGGTCCCGGGTTCTACTCCCGGCGGTACCATATGTATTTTTCCCGAAAGGGGAGGAATTGTTCCTATGGTCAACATGGTCTGTTTAATTAGGTTTGAGTTAGGTTTAAGAGGTCCACTGGCTCTACATCTTTATAATCACAATCTTCCCGTCATTTAATGGCGAGTATGACGAGTAGACAACCTCTAACGTTTTGTGCTCCCACACAGCGGCTAAAAGTCTACACACACGGTGACCGAGCTAAATACTAAAACTATCACGGTCAAAATATGTCATATACAAACAAAACAAAAAACAAAAAAATCCTAAGCTAGTTTATAAATCGTGCTTTGATGTAAATAAATGATTAAATAATAATAATAATAATAATAATAATAATGTTTAGCACCGCGTCTTACTACCCGTTCGGGAATGATTAAACTAGTGCACGTTAAATAGGCCTATTCCAAATAAATGAATAATAACTACTGTCACGCGCTTCTGTGGCCGCATGGTCTAAGGTGCTCCTCCTGAAATATACCAGAATGCAGATGACTGGGAGATCGAGATTCAAATCTCAATCGGGTGTACTGAAGGTGGTTTTTCGAAAATGGATCTCCATTCTACCTACACGCAAATGTGGGTATACTTCTTCTAAATAAAGCCTTACTCATTCCTAACATCATTAGAGTAATTGGTACATAAGCGTATAACCCAACCGGGCAGTAATACGCACTTCTAAATATATTTATACTGTCACTATTATTTAGAATGGGATTTTTTTAATGAATGTAAGAAAATAAGATGCCACAATATTGAAAAATCAAACGAGGTGTACTTGGTTTGAAGTGAACCTTATCATTCCTGATGAATTGCACTACATTATCTATGGAGCCAACTCTGATACTTGTAAAAACACTAACTAAAAGAATAATAATAATAATAATAACACGCCTCAGTGGCGTAGTTAGCTAACGTACTAGTTTCGTGTTGAGCTAGAATGCCAAGGACGGGAAGATAGAGGTATGAATCTCGCTCGAGCGAACTTGAGGGGAGGGAAAGAGCTGTTTCCTAAATAGTTTTTCCACTTTCCCTCCACGCAAACATGGGTTCACTTCATCTATATTCAACTTTGCCAAATCTTAACTCATTAGCGTAGTTAGTATTTAGGTGTATAGCCCGAACGGGTAGTAAGAAGCGGTGCTAGATAAAAAATAAAAATAATAATACGCAGCAGTGGGCACTAGATATAAACTTCAAGCTCCTCTAATCTGTTTCGCTCAGATCGGGATATTGAAATTTTTTTTTCCTAATTATATCACCACTCTACTTTCCCAAAAATTAGGGTGCATTTTCTCTAAAATACTACTATCTTCTTTACCAGTACGCCATTGAGATGGGGTGGAAGGGAAGGTGAGTTATTGGCAGTATTTTTGCAGTTTTTATAGAAAAACAATTTTTGGTTAAAAGAAAACTAATATTTCTACAGTAGAAACTTAGTTTAATTTTCTTCGCTTGGTGATGTCAACTGTTAGTGAATATGTGACAACTTTTTCTCTTCATTTAAAAAGTTTCTCATCAATTCCGCTAGAATCGTGACAGATATTAAAAAACTGGTTATTTAATCATGCGTAGAAAACTAAACTTTATGTTTATACTGGAGAAATATTTGATTTATTTTGGCCAAAATAATATTTTGTTATAAAAACTCCAAAAATACCAACCTTTTTTCGCATTCCCTACGCTCCCACCTTAACGTAACTAAAGGCGGATAGTCTTGCCGGGTAGTAAGACATGGTGCAAGAAAAAATGGTAAGGGATGGGGTATTAAAATAACGTAACAGCTCCTCTCTGTACTAACGTTCTTCACTGATGGACTTTTGTAAAGCCCCATTAGATAAAATATAACCCGCCTCGGTGGCGTAGTTAGCTAACGCGCCAGTCGAGTTAAGTTAGACCATCGAGGACGGGGAGATCGAGGTTCGAATCTTGGTCGGGTGAACTGGGGGTGGATTTCCCTAAATGGTTTTCCACTTTCCCTCCACGAAAATGCGCGTTCACTTCCTCTAAATTCAAGCTTCCGAATTCCTAATCCATTAGTGTAATTAGTACTTAAGCGTATAACCCAAACGGTTAGTAAAATGCGGTGCTAAATAAAAAAAAAAAGATAAAATATAGAAAGCTGATTTGAAAATAATTCCATCACCCTCTTAAATATCGACCTCGACGTGGTATACTCTGGCTGTATGGGTTGTAGATAGTTTCAATTAATTACCGCCGATGTGACGGTTCCACACTGTTGCCTTACGACAATGGCCTCAGGAAGTGTCGAAGAGGGGGTTGCGGTGCTCTTAAAACGAAGGGTGGGGGAGGGGATGTGGGGTTGTTAAGAGGGGTGTCTTTATGTCATAATGGGGAGATAAACCCCTGCGACTGTGTTTCCTGTTTCACCCTTCAATTGGAAACTGCGACCCATCCATACTAACCCCATACTCCCTTAACCAAAACCCTCCGGAGTCCTTTACGAACAGAAAACTGTTTTCTAAAGATACGTTATGGATCATTAATTAGCAACGAGTTTCCACGGAACGAGACCACGCTTACCATTTTATTGCATGTTCACTCTCCTAACGCAGGGCGGCCATGTTATCGGGGGTTAGGAGGGGGGAGGGGGGGGAGTCGAGTCATTCACGGTGACAAATACTAATTTTTTTTTTAATACTTTAAATTAAAAGTTAGTTCCCTATAACATTTTATGTTTATGGACCATTTCCGTGGTCGAGTGGTTAAAGCGGTTGACTACAGGTCTTGTGGACATTGGTTTAAACCTTGGGTCCAGCTTTTTGTATTTTAATCACCGCGTTTTAGTATCTGTTGAAGCTTTACGCATAGCCCATATGATAACTACACTAATGCGGTAGGGATGCGAAAGGAAGCATTTTAGATTTAGTCAGACTACTACTACTACTACTACTACTACTACTACTATATCTACTTATACGTGAGGCGTCACTCTATCTAGTGTTAGACTGGCCTGCTGATGACGGGTAGATCAGGGTTGGAATACCTGTCGGGTCTACTGAGGGTGGTATTTTCCTAAATGCTTTCTTACTTTCCTTTCATACAAATGCGGGTAATCACCACTAAACTGCTCCCTTACTCATTCCTACCCCATTAGAGTAATTATTGTTACTGTAATCATATATGCGTTAAGACTGAACAGGTATTAAGACTCCGTGATAGTAATAAAAAGAATAATAAAATTCTTGTTCAGACGTCAAGGCAGGTGTGTGATCTGTAGCTGTCACTTTTGATAGATATTATCAATACCTATAAATCACACTGATAATCTAGTAAAATTTTATCAATCTTGATAGTCAAAAACTATGTTTGCATTTTATAGAATTATCTTACTATGAACAAGACTGTAGTTGTACTGTATATGAATATTCCTCATACCAGTGTGAGAGGGGCCGCAATAGGGCATGTGATGCACCAACCCCATCAATTTACCATTTCGATACACTGACTCATAAATTACACTCCTCTTTGCATACGGATATGCTTTATATTCGCCGCTAACGTGGGGCTTTCAAACTTTCGCACAAGAGGGCGTCTATTTGCTTTTACTCGTCGGGATGGTGTTAGTCTTCCAGGTTATACATGACCTCGGTCGTGAACAAGATAGTTTGGGTGTAGCGCCTTCACAAGTTCCTAAGCCAATGCCGAGTCTTTGGTTTGAATGCCTATGTATGTTTATGTTTATGTTTTCACTGTAACTTTCGTTTACCCCGTAAGGTAACAAGTTTACCTTGCATTATTACACTATGATATAGCTTATAAGATAGGATCATAGTGTAATACCATTAAGGTAATACTGCTACCTTTCGAGGTAAATGAGTCAACGTAGGAAGGCAAAATACGGTGGATTAAGGGCTCATTGTAAGTGTAGTTCTACGAGATAGTAATGTGTTTTTTTAATGTAAAAACAACACTAATGATTGAATTTTATTAATTTTTTTTAAGGTTTCCTTTTGATAATTTGATAATTTAGGAGATTGAAACCAGCTTCGGTGGCCGCAAGCTATAAGGTTTCACTCTCGCAATAAACTAGACTGCCAATGACGGGGAGACTGGGGTTTGATCCCGGTTGAGTGCACTGAGTGTAGTTTTCCTAAATACTTTCCCATTCTTTCTCACTCTCTACGCAAACGTGGATACACTTCCTCTAAATTCAACCTTCCTCATCCCTAAAATCACTAGCGTAATTAGTACATTGGCGTATAACCCAAACGAGTAATAAGACGTGGTGCTAAACATAAAAAATAAAGATTTAAACCCGTAATATTGACCTCGCTGGTCTTGGGATAAAGTGCTCACCTCAGGGCCCGATGTTCGTGGGTTCAAACGCAGCTGGGGTTGATGGATTTTTCTTGAGCGATAAAAATTCGCAGCACAACTTTCCTTGAAGGAACCTTTCAAAACGACGCGCATTCAATCTCTCGTCAAAGGATTGATAGAGAGCAACTCTTTTACAATTTCCATTGTCAATTTTCTATATCGTGGAGATTAATGAAAAAAATGAGCACTTAAAAGTTAGTAATTTATCACTATACCATTAAGGGGAATATAATAACACTACAACTAAATCTAGCTATCAAGATCTAAAACGTTTGTCACAAAATATAGCCTTACTTCACTTATTACAATGAATAATTAGACTAATAAATCCAAAAACTATTTGACACCAGTAAGAAACAAATTAAAAATATATCTCTAAAAAAAAACAGTTCCAACTTTCTAAAGCGCAGACTGTACAGCCCCCTACGTCACATCCCATTAACTTTCAGTCACCCTGCTAACAGCAGCAGCACCATGAATCAGCTTACGACCAAATTGCACCCATACCCTTTCTTTCTCCAACGAGCACCTTCCTACACCCAATAGCCTCTTCCTCTCTGTTACCCTCACCTCCTCCCCTCCCCTCCTCCCGTCTCTTGTTCCTGAAGACTGGAGTCAATGGGCCTCACATTCGCTCCACTTCGACTCTACCCCGCCGTGGAGAATCTACGCTTGAAACACTTCCTATTGAATACACTACCCTCCCCTGCTCGGAGGTGGGTACATTCTGTGAACATTATTACTACAACATCAATGTTTAGACGAGTGGTCAGCACCTCTGGCACTTACTAGGGTGGTTTCTTCTACGCGGTTTTTTCCACTCTCCCAACTCGGAAATGTAGGTGCGTTTCCTATAAATTATACCTTCCATATATTTACTTGTTTTAATGTAAATATTAATATCAGGATGGGTAGTAGGATGCGGTGCACGTAAACTTTTTTTTTTAGATTTTATAAAGTTAAGTGTTGTTATCTAATGTTCCGTGATTTTGTCTAATAAGTCAAGATCTTATTAATAATTTGACCTGGTTTTATGACTTAGTCTGGCTAGCAAACTTTAGTCCATTGTCCATTTTTTTTTATATAGAACTGCGTCTCACTACCCATTCATACTAATTACACTAATGAGTTAGTGATGGAGAAGGTTGATTTTAAGGACAGTATTCCCGCGTTTGCGTGGAAAAAGAGTGGAGAATATTTTTGAAAAAACCATCCTCATTACACTCGCCCGGGCTATTCTCAACCTCTTTGTATGGGTCACCAACTGACCATAAGGAACGATCCTATAAAACACGGGACGAGTGGAAAACTTAGTGTAGAGGTCATCATACTATCCAGTGAATGATCACACTAGGTGCTAGCTGTTCTTTTCTTCACCACATTCTTTGCTGTTCTCTTTTGATATCAGTGTGAGATACACTGCCACAAAAAGCGCGTCACGTGGTGAAGTTTAGAACTGCTGGATAAATTGCCACCCCATGTGGACTACGTATTGAAAGCACACATGCCAAATTTGTGTACTTGCTTTGTAGTATATCAGAAGGGCAAAAGGTAGATCTTCAAAAGCGCGCCCTTAGTTGTAGTCTCAGAGTCCCATATGGCAACACCACGTGTTAACATCGTACTAACCTAGCCTAACGTAACATAACCCCTAGCCTAGTATCAAATAATGAAATTATATTATCTTTTGCCGATTATATTTTGGAAAATCATATTTGACGTTGTCACTCTCGTCTAGTTCAGAATTGGTTCTTTCTTGATGGAGAGTTGGGTAGTCGTTTGGTGTGGCCTTAGTTCTTCAGCGGTGAACCTAGGAATTTGGGGCGCCTCTCTTCTCGCTATGTTAAGCTAGCCTTTGGGAACCAGCTTAAGGCCCTTGGCCCTGTCGAGTGCAAGTCTAAAACCTATTTTGTGGGATGGTGGGCGGGAGGGTGGAAGGCGTGGCGTGGCTTCACAACTGACCAAAGTATCCTTCCACGCCAACAAAAACAGATGGATCACGGAAACCGTAGATGGAGTTAGCTACCGGACAGGTCTTGCGGAAAAAGCATACTTTGGAAATATCAGTTTTCTGGAGAACGAGCAAATTTTTAATGGTAATATTTTCAACATGTCATCTAAGATAATGTATCAATGTTTATTAGTTGTTACATTTTCTTATTATTTTGTTATGAAGCCGGCAGTTTTCTTTTGAAAAATGTCAAAATTATTAATATTTGATCGCTGTTAAAACGATATAGGAGGTGTGTGGCACAAGGCTAGGCCTGCGCTTTCCTCTTGATTATTCAGTCAATTGGACCACTTCGGTTGTCACATATATGTACTATGTTCACAGTCAATATAGACCTTATCTTGGCACACATATGTACTATGTTCACAGTCAATATAGACCTTCTCTTGACACATATATGTACTATGTTCCCAGTCAATATAGACCTTATCTTAGCACACATATGTACTATGTTCACAGTCAATATAGACCTTATCTTGGCACACATATGTACTATGTTCCCAGTCAATATAGACCCTCTCTTGACACACATATGTACTATGTTCCTAATCAATATATACCACTTCAGTTGGCATGTATACAATCAGGCGACAAATAATAATTATAGAACACTTGTCACGCGTATACTCTGATTTTGGTAGGCAGAAGAGTTTAAAATATACATACTTTTTTTGGGTCCACATTGCTAACATTTTACTATACTGTTAATATTTTTTATAGGTACTGCACCAAACGTTAAGATTGTACATAGATCATATGCGCAATAAAATGGGCATATCCCAAATTGTTACGATGGTAGGACGAGGTGTCAAATAATATAGAAATTACATATGAATGTTATCAACATATTTTGATATAGAAATAAATTGTCTTGTATAACTTAATATGATATAAGCTAGCTTTTATTTTATTTTTAAATATGTGCCCTATTTTTGATTGGATTATTTAAAATGATAAGTGTTTGTACTTTTTTTTCCGCGTACTACCACCCATTTTGGCTGTACGAACATATACTAATTACGCTAATGGATGAGGAAAACTACTAAGGTAAAAGCACCCTCAGTGTACCCGACTGGGATCTTAACCCCGGTCTCCCAGTCTGTGGCAGTCCAGTCTATCACACCATAGAGCCTTCGACCACCTAATTGGGGCTTTGTCGTGTATTCAACTTTACTTTTTCTAACAAATGTTACCATATTAGTTTGCATGAAAGTAAAAATAATAATATTAAAACCCATTCATATTGCAGATTCATTTAGTCAAAATTGGAGTCTCTAAATGCAAATAAAAACAATAACAAGAGACACCATAATTTTCACGAACGTAGCTAACAAATTATTTCAAATTTATTTAATCTGAATACATTCGATTGGCTATTGAAAAATATGTTAGAGCACATAAATATTCACAAACAGTTTTTGTATGGGTTATAAAATGCCTTTAATTTTGATAAAATTTAATTATTCTTTTAGTAGTTAATTTGGATTAAAAAACGTAGGGCTTCGCAAATAAAGTTTAAAATTTGTTCATTTAAAATGTTAAAACAATATGTAATTTTCCTAGTCAATGAACTATAAAATAAAAGGGTCATAAATTAACATTAGCCCAACTATACAATAATTGAAATAAATATGGATAGTAATCAGTAGTCTATATTTAGTTGATTAAAGGGCTTTAGTTATATATTTAAAACAAATATACTGTGAAAAATGTTTTAATTACTCACTAAATCAATTACCAATATTAAATAATTCAGTGGGCATCTTTAATATGTTTGGTAACGAAAATAAAATGAGCATTGTAAAAAAATCTGGTTAAAACAAATTAATCAATGTAGTGGCGTGAATTGTTGCCAGGGTAAGCAGAGTTAGTTTAAATAACTTCACCTGCGAATATTATCATCAGTCCGATACCTTAGTTCACTTGATAGCGTGTCTGCCTGAGCTAAGGGTCCCGGGTTTGATTCTCGGAATGGCCAAAAATTTATCATTGATAAAATAAGGGTTTACCCTTTCACATTGATAAATTGACGGCTGGGGACTGGATATTGTGTCTGTCCTAGTTTTAAGTTAGAGTAAAAGGCATATGAAGGCTACGACAGGCCTAGAAAGCCGGTAGTGGAAAATAAATGACTTGAATAAACAAAGACTGACCCAGGCCATAGGCTGGAAACAGTAATGGGTGTAAAAAAATGTTATAACTCGGTAGAGCATTCGCAGGTAAGGTATCAAAGAAAATACAATCCTATGCAAAGCTGAGCTTATGTCTATTTGGTCAAATGGGGTAACGAGAGGAGGATAACATATCACAGGTACAGTTTAAAACATCTCTGCATATCCTACAAGTGCTAGTGTTTTTTTACCACGTCTTAGGCACCAGTTTGGGTTCTACGCATACAATAATTACGCTAATGAGGTAGTGACAAGGAATCTACCATTCAGAGAAAACTTATCTTCATTTACATGGAGGAAGAGTGGGAAACCATTTAAAAAAAACCACCCTCAGTACACCCGACCGGGATTTGAACTTGAATCTCCCGTCATCGTAAAGTCCAGTCGATGGTCTAAGGCGTCACTCTAACTATAGACTGGACTGCTGACGGTGGGGGAGATTGGGGTTCAATTCCTGGTTGGATGCTCTGAGAGTGGTTTACTCTGTCACTTTAGATAAATACTAGCAATACCTGTAAAATAACACTTATAAGTGGGGGACCTGGTGCTCTAGGGGTAAGGTGTCAGATTTCTGTGTTAGGGGTCCGGGACTCAAATCCCTATCCCGGTAGAGATTTATCTTATTACCAAACCCTTCCCATTCCTCTGTCAAAGTGTGTGCTTTCACGCTTTGTGAATGCATGGAATGTTAGGCCCCTACCGTGGTTCAGAACCCAAGTTAAATTGTAGGTTCCCTCTGCTTTCCACCATTATCATTCTCACGTATCATCCTACCATCTGGGGATAGTGGAATTCACCTTAATGGTGTCCCCACTTCAGAAATTAATTCCTCCATATGCCAGGAAAGCAGGACTAAAATCAAATAAAATGGTCAGATCTTAAAGCACTAATAAGAAATAACATGGTAAAATATTATTAATGCTATAAATATGTTTGTTTTTTATTTCTCATATAAAGAGAAATATTGTAATGCTAAACATTTTCGGCCTCAGGATTATGATGAATATTAACGTTTTATTTGTGTCCTAATCCAAAAAAGTTGATTTTACAATAGTTCTGTCTGTCCCTGGCAACAGACCTGAAACTGTTTTATGGATTTTGTTCAAAATTGGTCGCAACACCCTGAGACGTTTGTTTGATTTTGACCCTATACCTCAAATAAAGGATAGCTTGGTAAAGAATGTTTTTTTTTATTCCATATATTATGAAAATAGCTCTAATGGTTTTGTTTAAAATCTATTTCTAGGAAGTGTTTGATGTAACAAATAACAATGTATACTTGTAATTTGGATAAACATTTTTTTAACGGGTTGTTTACTAAAGAATGATCTCCGAAAATTCAATATATTTCGTAAATCACGCTGATGATTTTGTTTAAAATTTAATATCTGGAGAATGTTTGAAAAAAGAACTGTACACTTGTTTTTTTTGGGTGAAATTAGTTCAAGGATGATTTACTCATGATTGATTTTTTTTAAATTCTACTATTATAAGAAATGACTCTTGTGATTTGGCTAAAATTGGCCATCTATTAAGTTTTTTACATTATAAATAACTATGCATACTGTTTTTTCTGAAAAGAAAATCATTTAATAGCAGTTTATTAAAAAGTGATTTTTGAATCTAGTTCTAGAAATGTTGAAAAATTGGTATTTGGAAACTATTTTACACAATAATAAATAATCTTGGTTGATTTTTTAAATAAATTAAGCTATGCGTAGTTTACTAATGATAACTTTTGAAAATTTCCTTTAAGATTGATTTCAAAATGGATATAAAGTATGGTTTGTCATGATAAATAAGAATATATTTTTATTTGTACAGATAAAAATCATTTAAGGATAGCTTACAACAAAACTTATTTCCGATTCTCCTCCCCCCCCCCTAAGCTTTATTAAATAAATTTTATGATAAAGTTTGCATGATTTTATCCTACCATTTAATCTAAAGGTTTCTTCCTACAAATAGCCTAATATAGCAGAATATATGAATGTTGTATTATGAATAATACACTTTTCGCAAAAACTATTAACATTTATATTGCTTTAACCATTTTCTATATCAACTAAGGAATTCATGTGAATAAATTCGGAATTGAAGTAAAATTAATCTTACCAAAATAGCAAAGCTAACCTTAACCTATGTTTACCGTGTTTTCTCAGATTCGGATACGAATTTTAGATTCGTGGGTAAATTGAAGATTCAGTTTCGGGTTTAGAATTCATAGTGGAAAAAAAACACGAACTAGATACATATCCAGTATATACTAAGCAAAATCGTTCCAAACATCATAACGTTTCACAAATATTTTTTTTTTAAAGCCCATGCCAAAAAGCAGGTGTCAAAAATGTCACAACTGCCGATAATTACATAATATCTTATAAAATATAAGTGAATTGAAGTAGTCAAGTCGGATGAACGGTCAGACGAATGATGATGATGATGATGATGACGCGGAAGAAGAAGCATCTCTATTAATTAAGGGTCCCCTTTCCTCCTCGAGCGCTGGCGCCACCGCCTAGCGGAGTCCCGCCCAACTAATCACCAGTTCGAGCAAACACAACACTCCCAATCACAAAGAGGGCAAGACAGGATTTTTTTTTCCATGGAGAGAAGTATTACCCAGTATTATACCCTTCGGTAACAGTTTTCTTTGGATCTTTCTTTGTGTCATTTCGATAAAAAAATCAGAAATAGGAATTATAATAAAAAAATATTTGGTAAGCATTAATGGCATGGAAAAAAGAAAATCCGATACTAAAAGTTTGAGCTTTCTTATGACGGTAATGAGAGGTATTAGAGACGTTTTGTTGAATCAAGGACAGAAGGAAGGGAGAGGGGGGAATGTTCGTCTAGACGAGAATTTGACCGGGTTATGTGGAGAGTCATCGTGCGACCATCTTTATTTTTTTTTCTCCCAACAATCGCCTGGGGCAATTCCTTGCGATGATCTGTGGGAAATAACGCGAGTAAAGGGCGTTCCTTTTAGTATTCGATTGAAGGACGTGAATGTTCTAGAGTTTATCACGCAGCCACAAAGTTAGTGTTTTTTTTAAATGTCAAATCCTCATGAGGCACTTTGCGTGAGTTAATCAGTTCATAATACCCTCACCTGTGGGGCACCTGGACATAGGCAACAGTCTCGTCTTGTTTGGTTTGTGAATGAGGTCATTGGCTCTTTCCTGGTTTACTGAGAATATTTTTTTCCCCTTGTTTGGGAACCTCAAGAGGCACTGAGGAAGCACAAAACCGGAATTCCAATAATGGTATTGAAGGAAATAGCATCTTCAATGTCAAACTACAAGACCGTTCAATTAGTTGGCTGTCTTCAACATTTGCGGACTTCCATGGGATTCTTCGTGGACCACATGTTGAGAACCTCAGATCTAAGGAGTTGTAATAAATTTAGACCGTTAATGGATATAGCAGGATTAAAACTACGATCAAGCGTGCTTAGGGTGATTTTTCCCATATGGCTATCACAGTTGTTCCCTTGTTCTGTTTCCGCGTTAAGGCGATTGGCCCTTTTAATTTGGTGTGGAAATGTAGAGCCATGGGAACAAACGGTTATCTTCAAGAATTTTTATTGTTTTACAATTTTCTTTTCGGAAACAGTTTGTTCAAGAATAGAAGCATGTTGATTAAGTTATACTTTTTATACACACACCTCCTCTATAATTTTAACAGTTATAAAATATAGATTACATTGACATTTTTCAGTAGAAAACTGCCAGCTTAGTAGCAAAAAATAATAAAATGTAACAATTAATAATAAAAATCCATACATTATCTTATAAGGGTGTTGGAAATATTAACATAATAATTTCACTCGTTCTCGAGAAAACTGATATTTCCAAACGTATGATTTTTCCGCAAGACCTGTCTGGTAGCTAGCGCCATCTACGTTTTCCATGATCCATCTGTTCTTGTTGGCGTGGAAGGATACTTTGGTCTGTTGTGAAGCCACACCATACCTTACACCCTCCCGCCCACCATCCCACAAAATAGGACTTGCACTCGGCAGGGCCAAGGGCCTTAAAGAGGATGAGTCCTCACTAAACTAGCCTCTTCAGTTCCAGATTATAGTAGTGTTTTTGTGGATATACTAGCCCTCAATTTATACTAACAAGGACAAATGGGGGTGGGCCAGTGCATACATATTATTTCACAACAAATATAATTTGAGCTTATTATAAAGAAAACACAGACTCACAGCTATAGGCTTTTGATATTTTTATCTTATGACATTTATGACTGGGAGGGACATGCCATCTAGCCAGATACAGTCGCCTTATGTGTAGACTATAAGCTTCTCTTGCGGCACAGAACTTTACCCAGGATACACCATAGGAGGTTGTCTACACGTCGTACCCGCAATGAGATGATGTGTTGATGAGTGAATATGAAGTTGGGGAGCCCGTGTGAGTCTAGGCTAGGGCTCCACAGGCGTAAATTTACTGCTTTAAAGAGCGGTTGTTTTTACAGCTAGAATGCCCTCTATTTTTAGCTGGTTACATGAGCAGTAAATTTCTGCTTTTTGTACAAGCGGGAAAATAACTCCTACGCAGCCGTGGGATGGCTTTACGCAAGTAGTCTAGTACAACCAGATAGACCAGGAGGCTGATTAGCCGCTATAAATAACTCTGGCCTGTGATTGGCTGTTATTTATAGCACAGGCTCATTACATTGTTGTCACTCCACCCCCTGACACCCTTTACACATCCATAATTTATTCCCCACGCCATTCATTAATGATTTTTTATGTGTGTTTATTAGATTTTAATGTGTGGCCCAGGCCCATTAGTTTTTAATGTGTGCCCCAGGGTTTCGGGTGTGGACTTGGGCGTCGGGCCTAGTTTTTAATGTGTGCTCCAGGATTTGGGGTGTGCACTCCTCATGATTGTGTGTTCCTGTGGGGAGGGTAGTTTTTTATTTATTGGTAGAAGGAACGTGGAATATCGGGCGTCGGGCACTCCTCCCACGACGTGTAGGTCCGTGAGGGTGGGGGAGCATCCTTTCTCGTTGACTATCAAACATAAAGTGATCTCTCGCTGTGATTTTTCACATCCGGGGCCCCACTTGGTGTTGATTATAATAAACATGTTCAAACAGGAAAATACTAGCCAGAACTGGTTCAGTACAGCACTGTGATTTTCCACATCCACAAGATATTTACCGTTATTCCCCGGGGGAGGGGGGGCAATGTCATTACTCGGCCTGGGTGGTAAGGCTCAAGGGACATCAAGCAATGTGACGCGGATCTTTGTGTGTCTATCGAGGGCTACCACATCACAATCTTTATTAAAACACCCCCTACTCACTAGCCAGGGCTCATGGGCTTAGCCCAATGGGGCATTTGATTTGTATGTGTGCTCATTAGATTTTAGTGTGTGCCCACTAGTTTTAATGTGTCCATTAGCTTTAATGTGTGTCAATTAATTTTAATGTGTGTCCATTAGTTTTTAATGTGTGCCCCAGGGTTTTGGGTGGGAGTTTATGGGGAGCGTGCAGTCTCGGTCACTCCTCCCGCAACGTGTCGGCAATTCTGTTTAGTCTAGGCAGTGTGGGACAGAGGGTTCAAACATATGAAAACATAGCATCGCGTCATACCATCCGATCGGGTTATACGCTAATATGATAGGGGTGAGGAAGTGCACAAGCAATTGCGTGGAAAAAATCACCCTCAGTGCATCCGGCTGGAGTTTAAATCACGCTCTCCGCATTTTACCTGGAGGGAGAAATACCAACAGGACCCACCAAGTAATAATATATACTTCAAATCCGGACAAGTTAGTTTGCCTGTTGGAAGAGTATCAAAATTAATTAATTAATAAAGTGTTATTTTTGCTGATAATGATGTAATAGAAATGATACCAAACAAGTTAAATATATTCTTACGTCAAGTCAGTGATTGATAGATACCGACCGCCGGTAAAGGACTCATACGTCAAGTCATGTGATCTGAAGATGATAAATGTTGTCTGCTTTTCCTAGCAGAATCATACTATAGTTCTGTTCTTTCTACCAAACAAATTAAATATATTCATACGTCAAGTCCGTGATTTGTAACAGTCATTTTTGATAGATAACTGATATTAAGGCAGAGACTATTAGACAACTAATAGCTGGACACACCACATTAGTTGTATTAATCAACTGAAAGGGTATACATACTGTCGGGAAAAGAAATTCAGTTTACTGATTGTGTGTATGTGTGTTTATTAATTCAACGTCACTCTGTGAAAAAAAAAATGGCATCTACAACCAACTATAAAGGTAAGATATATATATTTTTAGTTATACACTACCTGTTTTATTGTTGATACCCAAGGAGAAAGTAAAAAGGAGCTAATTTTGAGGTTTACATAGCAAATTAGCGCACAAGACAAAAGTTTTATTTTTAAATATGGTCTTCACTATATTTTGACATAATAATATGTGATCTCAAATACAACTTATGGGGGCCTTTAAAACAATCAGTCAACGCTATAGACTTGTGTCACTGGGAGAAGGTGGCAAAATTAAATTAATAAACATGTCAAGCAAAAACAAGTTTTATTTTCAGAAATATTCTAATGGTCTCAAGCCGAAATTAGAGGAAGTATATCCACATTTGCATGGAGGGAGCATGGAAAGCCTCCCTAAATACTCCAGACACGATTGAAGGAAACTATAATATATCCTTTAAATTGAATACTATGGAGTGGATTTGTTTAGCTTACCCTGAATATTTATTAAAACTTATATTGTCCATTTTCAATACTCACAGAGCCTACATATCTAATATTTATAACAGAAAGGAAGGAAGGCTGAATAAATTTGATTTACTAAGGGAAATGTAAATCCATTTTTCAGAGCTGGAAGTAGGAAACTAATTATGAAAATTTACCAAAAAATAACTTGCGGTGGGGTCAAACCCCCAAACTTCCTATAACTATTATCAAAATCTGTTTCTAAAATGGAAACTTGGACGTAACTATCTGGTGATCTGGAACACATATTATTTATAGAATACATGAACTCGACATTTATTATTATTATTATTATTATTATTATTATTATTATTTATCACTTCAGCTTACTACCCGTTCGGGTTATACGCTTAAGTACTAAGTACGCTAATGGATTAGGAATTGGAAAGGTATAAGCTTATGACTGGCCTTTGGTCAACGCCCCTACCTAGAGATCTAGAGGTCTCAGGTTTGATTCCCGGTGGTACCATAGACACTTTTTCCTAAAGGGGAACTGTTTCTATGGTCACCATAGTCTGGTTAATTAGGATAAAGCTAGGTTTAAGATTTCCACTGGCTCCACACCTTCATAATCACTATCATCACGGGTGACCTGGTGGTCTAGGGGTAAAAGGTGTCTGACTTATGTGCTGAGGGTACGGGGTTCAATCCTCGGTCCCACCACAAATTTATCTGATTTCCAAACCCTTCCTTCACCTCTGACAAGACGTGTATTAATCACAACTTGTGAATGTGTGAAATGCCAGTTCGGATCCCACGTTAAACTGTAGGTCCTCCATTTCATCTCACAATCACCCAACCATTACACATTAGCGTAAGTGCGTATAGCCCGAACGGGTAGTAAGACGCGGTGCTAATAATAATAATACTATCATCACATCTCATTGCGGGTTTGACATGCAGACAACCTCCAACGTTCTGTTCACACAGAGCGGATAAAAGTCTACATACAGGGTAACCGAACTAGATATTGTATCTCTCACGGTCAAATATGCCGGACGCTAAAAAAAAACCCAAGAAAAAACAGATTGGTCAGCATAATATGTTATAGAATGCTTTATTTAATCTCCAAACCTTTTTCTTTACTTGATGCATTTACTGGCTAGTTCAAAAACTAGATTTAGTGTTAAGATGGATTAAAACTTAAAATACTGTGAGCTGGCCGTGTCGTTGTGTCTTTAGAATTCGGATTACAGTCGGAGCACAGTCGGCGCACAGTCCTGATAATGTGAATCGAGCTCTATGTGACAACAACACAAATCTCATCTTCGTACTTTGCTTCGCATATTTTAAGCTTCGCTTCAACTTTACATTTAAAAACAATATTCGCACACCCCAAATACTATTGTTATTTTGTTATTATTCCCGCCTTTTTAATTTGGATTTGTTTTAAGTTTATGAATTATGAGTCACGGGTTCGTGGTGGCAAGTTACCCCTCAGAGCAATACGCCTGTGCTATTCATTATTTAGATGTATTTTACGCTGTTTGGCGCCAATCACAATAATGAATCCACATCGGTAGCCAGTTAACCACTCAATCACCGCTGTTTACTATTGAATTGACACCACTTTACACCAACGAAGTCAATACAAAATGAATTATCGATCATGGTTTGTTTCTATAGGCGTTTCGAGCTTAACTTCTCAGATATATCAATGGTGTATTCCAAAGTAGTGTGCTTACTTTTGCTATGGGGAGCTAAGAAATAAAACAGGCTGGGCCATCTACCCAAAATTGTTAGATTTGGGTTAGAGGGTTCATGGTGGGGAAATATTTACATTTTTGTTGAAGTTCAACAGTGAAAGCTAAAAACATCTTGAAAGTTTGCTACTTTTGACGAATACACATGTAACTATAAAGTATAGATGATCATTCATTCTATCCTACTTAGATGCCCAATAAGAGTTTTGAATAAATGCAAGTACGATCATTTGCAGTCAAAAGCCTTAACGATTTATTTTAGTCTAATTTTTTAATAGTGTTTTTCCGTTTATTTGAGGTATTTAACTTGCACTTTTCGAACCGACTGATTATATAAGCACAAGTCTTGTAAACTAACTTAAATCTATAACAGAAACAACATCCAGCCCCATCCGTTAGTTAATCACTGTGAAAGGGTAAACCCACATTTCACTGATGATAACTTTTTCGATCATGCTGCAGGATTTGAACACGGGACGCTTATCTCAGTAGACACACGTTACCTACTGATCTAAGTTATCAGACTTTTTTTTTAAAATCCAAGCTCCAAAGCTGCTTGAAATAAATACACATTTTCCCTTGCTTTTATTATGATGAATTTGTATGGAAAAATAATATCATAAGTAAAATTTGGGTTTGCCTTTCACAGGGCTGAGTTAACATCTGGAGGCCTGAGTCTTGCATCAGTGCAATATTAAAATTATTTTATAGGTCGTATGTTGATGTAATAAATCGGGTCAGAAAGTGTACTTTAAGTACATCATATAAAAATAATTATTTATATTTTTGCACTGTGTCTTACTACACGCTCAGTTTTTATGCAATGAGTGGTTCACTTTGTCATTCTGTAAGTTACTTCAACTTGATACATTCCTTCTTCTGATTCTCCATAAGCACAGCATTTATGTTATGACCCTACTGTTCACGCCCTGCATATAATCAATTAACTTTAAAAAAACAGTCTTAATTTACTATTTTAGTACATTTAGCTCCATTATATTTTTATTTACTTGCCTCTAAGAAAAGCCTCCTACACAAACCATTTTCATAAAAAGCTCAATAGATTACTGTGGAAGTTAAAAAAATATATTTAAGTTTTTATTTTTAGCGCTTTGTACCCAGTATATTGCGAGATAGAGAGACTCAATACACCAAGGGTCGGCAACCCTTTTAGGCCCCGATTGACTTTTACAATTATCAAAGTTTCCGCGATCACCCTTCGTTTCTCCACTCTACTTTTAGTAATTTTTTTCCCATACATCTTGTATTTATTCCTTAAATTCAATATTTCTTCAAATTTTTACGTCCCTGCTTTTATAGAAAATCCCTAAAATAAATAAAATGTACACTCCGTTTAGCCTGAAAGGTAACAAGTCTTACCTTGCCTGATTACACTGTGGCTCTATCTTAAAAACTGCACCGTAATCGAATAATTCAAGATAAGCTTTCTTTTTAATGACGATGTTATTTTCTTACGCGATCGAACTAAAATTGCTGCGAAATCGACCGGTTGATCACGATCGACCTTTTGCCGGACCCTGCCTTAGACGATTCAACCACTGGAGAATGATTATAAGTTTATAATAAACTAGGTCAATAATTATATACAGAGTGTACATGAACAAATTATACAACGCTACAGGGGAAACTGTCACAAGCGTGTATATCACACTCGTCGACACCAGGGAGGAGCTTACGACAGTTTGAACAGTTACTGTGAACTTGCAATCTTATGACCACGTGTGTGACGCTTAGCAATAAGTGCTCATGTCACTGTATTCATGTGTGTCGTCTCATTTTGCCAGTTGCCTAGCTGCCCCTGCCCATTTCCATCGCCATTTTCACCTAGAAGAGATCTTCTCCGGACTAAAGCTCATCATAGAAAAAATTTAAATGTAACCCACCTACCTTCCCTAGAGCGTTGCATCATTTGCTTATGTACACCATGTATATCACTTTTTGAAGGGTAGGACAATCTTTTAAACTATTTACAACCGAGTCCTGTTTAATTCACTATATTGGCTGTAAAACTAGCCAAGTAAAAGCGAGCTTCTCCACATTAACATGTGAAATCCTATATTTGCTTAACCGATGGGTGATAGGTAGGCAGCAAAGTCAATGAAAGTAGGTTTCCAAATATCTAGGACTGTATATATATGAAGAACTCCAAATCAATCTGCAGTATGGTCTTTGATTTAATACAGCTGGAATATTAAAGTCCATCCATACCCTGAACACGAATAAGAGTTGTTGAAAACTTGATATAGATACATAATCTTAATGTTTTCGACCATGGACAGTGCCAGGACAGCATAAAACATTCTAAGTTGTTATAGTTATAGTAAAAGGGATTTTGCATAGTTTTAGACTAACGAATGTTAAAAAAAATAATGCTACATTGCTGTCCTGTTAAGATAGAGTGGAGGTGAACAAGGGTCAAGGACAGAAATTTGTCCAGGCCAAGATAAATAGACTATTGCTTCAGTAGATAAATAGTGTTTAAGTTTCTACGCTTAGTAAGCTCAGCCGTTCTTGAATATTTTTCATGGGCATCAATAAATTTGATCAGAACTTTTTCTTTGCATTAAACGAGTTTTTGGTCAAATGCTGCTATGCTTATGACAGATATTCAAGAACTGCTGAGACTAATATTTATAGAAAATTAAACTAAACGTAACTACAAGAGCAATTTTATATATCTTGATAAACACGAGTTATTTTGTTATAAAAACTGCTAAAATATGGACCGGTGGGACGCTTCGGTCAGCGAGAATGCATTAATCAGTGTCAGGCCTTAAAAACAATAGTCTGTGTCTTTTTTGGAACTACTTTTATTTTCTGTCTAAGATTATACACCCTCTTACCCTTCACCTACAACCACCCGTAAAAGTAATTTTAATAAGATAGAGGGGCGGTTACTACGAAATTTCTTATCTCAAGTTAAAGAGGAAAGCTAGTTCTCAAATATATTACCATTTTATGTTGTGAGCATATTAAAAATGTACAATATTTGTTAGAGGAAGGCTAAATCTAGAGCCCTTTTTCAATAAGCTTAGTCTCATTCTCCACAAATATGTTTAAAATCTCATTGAAAATGAGCTAATGTCACATTTACACAAACGCAAATAATATTAATAAAACTACAACTATATGGTTGTTAAGGAAAAGAAACAATTTTGGAATCTTAAGACTTTATTTTGGAATGAGCCATATTTTGAAATAAACGTATCGTAGAATTAAATATTAGGTTAAAGTTGAACGTCTCCGCGACAATTTCTCACTTAGTGAGGAGATCCCCTTAACTAGAGTTCCTTGCCAACCCACGCTAAGGTGGCACTACCTATAGATTTGTCCCATAAATAACTGCTCACACTCCATATCGTGAAAGGGAGGGGTGTCGTTTCCCCAAACCCCTGTTTCCCACTATACGTTTCATTATTTGTGCACAATCATCGCCGTTAATAAAGTTCGGCACACAGCTGCCAGGTAATACCAACCAACCTCTTGTTCCGTACCTGCAGTGCTGCCTATGCTCACACACACACACAAAAAAAACCCAACTAAACGGTCGTCATACTTTCATTCTGTTTCTACTCGGTGTTGAGCTCAGAGTTTATATGGAGGGTGAAGAATTGTGCTATGGTCACATAATACTCGGTGAGTCATCAGTCGACACACTGAAAGAATAATAATAGAGTGCTGATACGCGTTGCACACCTTTAGAACTCCTCGCGTTATTTAAGAAGTGGCTCGATATTTAAAAATATGGTTCACGCCAGAATTGACGCGAATATCAACATGTCCCAAAACACGGGCATGGGCGTCCATAAATGGGCGATAGGGCTTCAGCCCCTTTTAACACTTTGCCATATTTACTTTTTTTGTTAATTTTAATGAAAAAAATCAAAATTATATATTTATTTGCAATTTGCTATTAACAACTTTGAATCATCAATATCCGAGTTAGTAGAGATAAAAATGATACAATTGATAAAATATAGATCTCCTTCGATTCCATCTTCAAGAGATGTTTTCTTTCATTTTAGTCTGTTTAATTAACTTGTGAAAATTATGTTTCTTTTCATTAGTTTCATTTACAACTCCCATTTTTGTTTGTTAATGTTTCAAGTTTTTTTCCTTTCTAAAATTGGCTCATGAAATACATAGATTAAAATTATTTTCAGATGCTCTAAAATTCCCTCCACTCAAAGTCAAATTCCTGAAATCTTCTTTTGAGGAGGAGGTGGGGATGGGTGGCACTCCACCGCATATTGGACTCCAATCGACCCCCCATTTGGAAAACACATGAACACCCTTGGGGGTGGGGTCTAGTATTTAAAAAAAGATGAAATTAACTTGTTTTTAAAGATGTAAGCACAAAATGTCCCAGTTTTAAGATCAAATTAAATGTTTACCGTATATGTTTGACAGATACGCGTGGCAGGATACGGATTGGAGGTCATCTATCAGACACTTTTAAAATACATAATTGGTTGAAACAAGGTGATGCATTTTTTTCTATTATTTTTTAATCTAGCCTTAGAGCAGAGATTCTCAACCTTCTTCAACTTGCGGCACACTGAACAAGGCGTTAAAGGGGTCAAGGCACACCATCAGTTTCTTAAAGAAATTATTTTATCATTAAAAAAACAAAGTTTTAAGATTATGTTAAAAATTTCATTAGCTAAAATTATAATAGTTGTTTTATTTCATAAATAATCTCAATCATGAATTTAATATGATTTATTTTTATTCCTCAAATTTTTTCTTGCTTCTGTTTCATCTTCTCCTAAACTCTCGCGGTACACCGCTGACCCTTCGTGGCACACCAACATACCGCGGCATACCGGTTGAAAATCGCTGCCTTAGAGTATGCTATTAGGGTAATGCAAAAGATTAGCGAAGGGTTGACATTAAATGGTACAGTGCAGATATTAGGATACGCAGATGATTTAGCTTTGTTGGGAAATACTAAGGATGCGGTTGAAAGAAATGCAGACATTTTATCAGAGGCTAGTAAGGAAATAGGTTTAGAAGTGAACGCTGAAAAGATTCTGTATATATGATCACAGGGAGAACACTGATTGGGGATGGTAATTTAGAGATTACTACAACATATAATTTGACTTGGTAAGTTAGTTTAAATATTTAGGTACAATTTTAACTAGCAATAACGATATTAAGGTGTAAGCTAGAAAAATAATATGACTTTAAAGACATGTAAAACTCAGAATATTCAAAACAATAATGCTAGGGGTGGTTTCTATGGGTGTAAAACGTGGTTTCTTACCTTATATGGCGAAACAAAAAAAAACAACAGGATGTTCGAAAACAAGGTGATTAGAAAGATATTCGGTCCAAAGAGGAATGGGGGCTACTGAATAGTGTAGGAGGTTACATAATGATGAATTACATAACACGTACTCATCACAAGACATTACTAGGATAATCAAGTCTTGTAGATTATGAGGGGCAGGACATTCAGTGCAAATGTGAGAATCTAGAACCGTGTTTAGGGCGTTAACTGGAAAACCCAATGGGAAGAGACAAATAGGATGTAATGAGGTGGACTGGATAGAACTAGCTCAAGATAGGGATAGAGATATTGAGGTGGACTGGATAGAACGAGTAATTTTATGCATAATTTTGTAATTAGGGTAGTGAACATTGGAGTTCCTAATGCCAGAGAATAAGTGAGGTCATGTGATTGGCAACTTTCACTTAGAAATAACAATACCTATAAAACAACACTATTAATGAAAATAAAATTTTACCAATATCAACCGCAAAAAAAAAAGGTACTGTCTAAATGTTCCTTCCTACAAAAACGTTACAATAGCTTCCCTCAAACAACTAAATCAATTTTTTAGCAGTGTCACAACAGGTCACAATTGAGGATTGTTTTAATGGTTCTGAAGCTTCAGAACTGTCCTCCCTTAAAGAAATATAAGATCAAGAATGAATGAAAGTGAAAGAGGAGTGAGAATTTAGTGGCGTTGATTGGCAACCTGATAGGGTACACTCGTGCAAACGACCCAATAGCAAGCAAATCAATAACACTCACTTATCACTCATCCTTCACTTTCACGCATTATCTTTCTTGCATACGGCCTTGTGTCTCTTCAAGTAGATGGTAATCTTAGAATTCATTCGAAAGGCATTGGTTCAATTGCTGCCTCTAGGATGTGATTTTTCTCTAAAGTCGGTTGGCCCTTTTCATTTGGCGTGAAAATGCTGAGCCATGGGAACAAACGGTTATCTTCAAGAATTTTTATTGGTTTGCAATTTTCTATTTGGAAACGGTTTGTTCAAGAATAGAAGCATGTTGATTTAAATTATACTGTATATATACACCTCCTCTGTAATTTTCACAGTGGTCAGATATTGATAAAATTGACATTTTTCAATAGAAAACTTCCGGCTTCATAACAAAAAATAAGAAAATGTAACAATTAATAAACATCAATACATTATCTTAAAAGGGGTGTTGAAAATATTAACATAAAAATTTCATCCGTTCTCAAGAAAACTGATATTTCCAAACGTATGATTTTTCCTTAAGATCTGTTCGGTAGCTAGCACCGTCTACGGTTTCCATGATCCATCTGTTCTTGTTGGCGGGAAAGCATACTTTGGTCTGTTGTGAAACCATGCCACGTCTTTCCACCTTCCACCCACCATCCCACAAAATAGGTTTGAGACTTGCACTCAACAGGGCCAAGGGCCTTAATTGAATTTTATACTAGCTAAATAAGTACGTAATTATACAGTTTTTCTTAACTCCGTTTTAGTAACAGTTTAGGATATACGAATATATAATTATTTACTCCAATGGGGTAGGAATAAAGAAGGAAGCATTTTAGAGGTAACCTAACCGCATGCATGGAAGGAGACTGGGAAACCACTTAGACAAACCCACCCTCAGGAGACCTGACTGGGATTTGAACCCCGATCTCCCCATCTTTAGCAGCTCAGTCTAATATGAGGGTGAAGCGGGTCTTTATATAGTTAGAAAACAGTAGTAAAAACAATGTATGGCAGTATGAGAGTTATTAAAGCAGTTTTTTGAAGTATTAATATGCCAAGTCCTGTGATATATAACTGTCAATTTAGATAGATAGTTTCAATAACTACAAAATAATACTAATATGTTTGTGTCTTCTAAATTGTAGGGCTGTGCCAGTAGTAATTTTTCACTCTCAGCCGTCAAGTTTGATTTAAATTCGAATGAAAGCGAGTTTTTTCGAGTTTGAGTCGTATAGAGCAATATTTGTACAAAAAATATTTTAAATTTAATTTTTGTAATATCTATGCATAAACTATAAATAAGTACAAACATAATTTCTTTAGAATTACATTTTTTTTAGAAAAATGTAAAATCACACAAATTGGAATTTTCAAATAAATTTAGGGTAGGTATACAATTTTTTTTTAACTAGACAAAAGTAACTATTGAGGGACTTTATTTGCTATGAAATTATTTATTAAAATTGAATAAAATTAATGAAACTAGGAATTCTCATCAAAAGATAGAACATTTCAGCTACCTACTTAAATTTTTCGAGTTTTGTAAACATCTTTTAGTTGAGTTTGAGCAACTACTAAAACTATATTCAAACTCTAATTTTTTAGTACTCACACACCCCCAATAAATTGTCTTTCTAACCACGTTTTTAATTGAGCCAATTAAGTCAAAAATACACCCATCGTTGTTCTCGCTTAGGCTCTTTGTTAGCTAAGACAAAGGTCTTGTGTGCATATACATTTATTTGTACTTAGAAAATAAATATCTAAATAACAGTGATAAAAACTATCATGTTTTTTTTCTAACTACTGTCATTATTGCTATTAGATCACATGACGTCACGTCAGCATGGTTGTTACCTAAGGGGCTCCCAAACGCGGATATAATGCGCTTATTTCCAATTTCTGTTGAAAACTGAATGGACATCTACGACACAGGCACTAAAGTGAAACTCAATTCTCAATGCATATAATTATTATGCACCTTTTTTAAATTCATTTGTTTTTTTCCACTTTCCCACGTATTCATGATTTCCTATTTTTCAAATAATTTCAGAATCTTCAAATTTCAAAAACCTTTTTGCAACCCACAAAAAATCAGCTCGTGACCCACAGTTTGGGAACTTCTGCCTTAGAATAATATTATAATAGCAATATTGGCTCATTTTGTTTAACTTGGGACTTATGGAGAGTAAATGCATTTAATAGTAGTTTCTTGTTAGAAATAGTTTTTAATAAACCTTCCATGCCAATTTACTATCCCCTGCCATTCAGGATTTAAATAAATCAACATACGTATTTCACATTTAAGAAAATTATCCTCACAAAGTACAAATATATTTAAGCTATAAGCGTTAAGTATAAACTTTAATTATTTCAAAATAATCTCTAAACTAAATAAATCTCCATGTTTTATTTGTATAACTAGGTTGTATCAGTTAAAGACTTAACTCATGAGACGTTTAACATCTTTCCCACACTATTAACGCACAGTGGCGACATCGTGGGAGCCAATATGGTGGTTGACATTTGTTTATTTTTGTTTATTGTTTCTAGATTGGCCTACGTTCAGCTCATTATCCTCCAGGACGGGACCACTCTTATCTTATATTATATTCCAAAATGAACGTAAACATACTCTACCAGGTTTCACGTCTTAATAAGAATAAATTTGTCCCAGCCGGAAATCGAAGCAGTGACTCAAAAGGTGAGAGGGTAAATTCATTCGATGTAACGAGAACCAAATAATTATTTTGCGTTAGTTGTAAATTCATAACTAGGTTAAATGAATACTTAATCTAAGAAATAAGTATAAGGACAACACACCTTAAGTAGCGTGGAGAGAAGATGGAAAAACCACAGGGAAAATCGCATGTGTTAAACCACCACTTGTGATTCCAGCTGGGATTCAAACAGATTTCCCCGTCAGCGATGATAAAGATCGATGCGAGTCTAACGTGTTAGACCGCTCGGCTGCCAGTATAGGTAGCAAGTGAATAGTATTTTTGTAATATGAATTTATAAATTCGTAAAAGGTATATACAATTTTAATAAGACCTGCATCGGTGGGCACGTGGACTAAGTGTCAAGCTCATCTAGTTTGGTGTCGCGGTAATGGGGTGACTGGGGTTCAAATATCAGCCGATTATATTATCTAAAATGGCTTCTCACTCTCCATATTAACAAATTCGGGTACAATTCCTCTTGATGATATTTTCTTCCTCTTTATTCCACTAGCGTGATTCAATTGTGGATAGCATGCACCGGTGGTCGAATGGTCTAACGCGTCACTCTCGTGTTAGACTGGATTTCCGGTGCCGGGGGCTCGGGATTCAAATCTCAGTAAAGTTTATACTGGAGGTGGTTTCTCCTAAATTGTTTCTTAATTTTTCCTTCCACGGAAAGTCTGATGCATTAACTCGAAAACTCTACTTTTCTCCTCTCTACCCCATTGTAGTAATCAATGTGAAAAACGCCGCTTCGCTATGGTCTAATGCGCTACTCTCACAATAATCCAGACTGACAAAGACTAGTAGTAGTTCGGGGATCGATCCAGGTGCATTGAGGAAGGTTTTTACAAAATGGCTTACCAATCTTCCTCCATGCAAATGTGGGTTCACCTCTTAATTAAATGTTTCCTAATCCCTAAAACGATAGTATAATTAGTACATAAACGTATAATCTGAACGGGTAGTAATATGCGGTGTCAAAAAAAAGTGATAAAAAGATGTGTGTTACCCGGAAGGATTGTAAGAGTCGTTATTTAAAATCAGAAGCACGTAATAAATCTCCAACAACCAAATGGAAAAGACTCTTGAATCTTGATCAATTCGGTTTGCATACTCTATGGAGCAGTCAATTGTATCCATGTTTGACTTCCATTATGTAAGTTATTTTTTTGTTACCGTTCAGCAGTGTGTCAAGTATCGCCCAGCACACTTGCTTCGCCACGTGAGCTCTTGAAGATTATTTAACTGCGACCAACGTTAGGAGAAGGGTGGTACGACCCCCTTTTCTTTTACCCACCCCCTTTTTTTTTTTACTCCGAGTGGTTGGAAGGGCGCTTTCCTCCCTGTAATTTCGATACCCCCTCTTCGTCCCCTTTAGAAACAACAATGTTCTGCACTCAATAATTTCCTCTTGTATATGTAACACCCTTAACAACCATTAATTTGGCAAATAAAGAACCCCTTGCAGTTGGCTTGCCTGCCTGCAAAGCCTCCCACTCCCCCTCTTCACTAATGCGTAGGTTACAGTGTTGGTCGCACTGAATGGCCGTGGAAATGGCGCCACCGTCTCTCGACTCTCGCGGCTTGCTGATCGTCAGTTGTTTTATTGTGGTTTGTTCCTGTAGTGACTTCATAAAAGGGCAAACCCCCGGCCATTGTTTTGTCAAGTGATGGAAATAATGCGCCTGGGAAAGGGCAATAAAAAAAAATTCACACGCATACACTTCCTTTTTATGAGGTTGCAAAGCTATCGTCCGAGTATTTTTTATATGTATGTATAATTTGGAGCCGATATCGTTTAGGAAATGTTTAACAATAGCCGAAAAGGACAAATCAGAAAAAGAATGGATGGGGACGAATTGGGGTTTACCTGAATTGATTAAAATGTTGCCGTTTCGGAACTTCGCCTTTCCAAATTGGTTAAATCAATTTTGTCAGGAATTGTTAGGACAATTTATTACACTTAATTTATCAAACGATCTCAAATTTGCTATCTATATAAATAAAATCTAACCTATTTTAAAAATGAATAAAAATAAATGGTATTACACAATCGCACAAATTTTCTCATATTGTGTAATATAGTTTCGACGAAAATTTTCCAAAATAGTTTTGCTGTAAACTAACCCTAATAAGTTGTCCTCATACAATCAAACACATCCTCTTGTTAATTACAATAAACACTCTTTGTGTGGGCCAATACACTTAAAACCAAATTGTTCAAATTTTTTTTACAGATTTCAAAATTTCCAAAAATAAGTTTCTTTTAAATTACCCTAAAATTATTTGTAATTTGTAAAAGTAAAAAAAAAAATCTTTGGAATTATCTATCTAATCCCAAAATTAAGGGTGTTCTACTAAAGTTTGAAAGAGAAACAATTGATTTTATTCAAAAATGGCTGTAACGGTTTTGATTAAATCTAGTATCTAGGCACTGTTTAGCATTACAAACAAAATCGCAGCTATTCTCTATTTCTCATTAAAATTACTTTGAAGGTATTTTGCAGAAGAGGCAATTTCGAATTTTCATTATATCTCTGCAATTATTTGATATATGAAATAATTCATCATTGAAAAGTTGTAGTACTGTTAAAAATAAAAAATAAACTTTATTAAAATATATTTTTATAAAACCAACAGTTTTTGAGATACATTGGCTAATATATTTTTAGATTGAGGTTTGGGAAACTGATTGTTGTGCTCTTTGATGAACAGAGATTTTATTTTTCAATATTTTTTTTGCAGCAATGTCAATTATTTCGTTTCACATATCTTACGAGCTTTGAGTAAATATCACAATTTTTAGGAAAAAGACTAAGAAATTTTGTGCGGTGCACTGTACCATTTATTTTTTAAATGTGTGCTCAATACTTAGTAATAAAATATTTAATTAAGGTAGGAACTATAGTATCTTACAGATAAAAAAAACTAGAATGATTTTAAGATATTCATAAGTTAAGCCATGTGATCTTTATATATATATTATTAATCCCCAATAAAATAATAGTAATAATATAGTAAAATGTTATAAATGTTGATAGGAAAAGAATGTGTTTGTATTTTTTAAACTGTTCTTTCTATCATGTTCTTACTGCACTTGTAAAACAAGGGTAGGGTGCAGCCGTACAGTAATTATTGTAGAGAGGGCCTTGTTTGAAAGTAAAGAAAAAAAAGCGTTCGGGTAGTACGCTAATGCGTAATGGCAGGGTGATTGTGAGATGAAATCAAAAGCCTACAGCTTAACGTGGGATCCAAACCACGGTGGAGAGCTGGCATTCCACACATTCACAAGTTGTGATTAATACACATCTTGTCAGAGGTGGAAGGAAGGGTTTGGCAATCAGATAAATCTGTACCGGGACCGAGGACTGAACCCCGGACCCCCAGCAAAGAAGTCTTACACCTTACCCCTAGACCACCAGGTTACCTACTAGATACTACAATAACATTACCTGCTTCAATGGCCAAATGGTCTAAGCTCAGGCGTCATTCTCTTGTTAGACTGGTATGCTGGTGACGGGGAGATTGGGGTTCGAATTCCGGTTGGGTCTACTGAAGGTATTTTTTTCCTAAATTGTTGATACCCTCCTCCCACGTAAATGTGGGTAAATTACATTTAAAATGCTTATTTCCTCATTCTTACCTCATTAGAGTAAATTTTCATGTATGCGTATAACCTGAACAGGTAGTAAGAAGTGATAATATATATTTGATAACATTTTATTCTCTCTGTACAACTGTGTGTGTATGCATTATGTATGTATGTGTATATATATATATATATATATATATATAATATATGGAGATAGAGTAAAATATTATCATTGCTCACCACAACAACAAAAATGTTTTAACCCTCCAAAAGTCCAACACTTTATATCAGTCGGTAGCGTATCTGTATACTGAACTAAGAGTCTCGGATTCGTTTCTGGGCAAAGCAAAAAAAAATTATCATTGGGGAAATGTGGAATTTCCCCTCCTTTAGTGATGAATTAGTGGCTGGGGGACTGGATGTTATGTCTGTTCTATATTTAAGTTAGTCTATAAGTCGTGGGCTGATATAATTAGTCGGTTCAGGAAGTGTACGTTAAATACCTCAAATAAAATAAACTCTCAAAAAGTCCCTTTCTGTCATAATTATACTATACATAGAGTATGATCTCACTTTGTACCGACCTAACTATAAACATTATTGTAACCACTAAATGGAGGTGTCCGGCATAATGGAGCTGGGGGCAGGAATTCCCTTTGTCATTTTGTTCCAGTCGCTCCCCAAAGCCCCCTCCCCCCTGTTTTTTTTATCATGCCCTCGTTCTACAGTAAACATTCAACCATTATCATTCCAGGCAGCTCGAGAGACCGTTCCAAATACAAACGAGCCAAAATCTCGGTGATAACACGTAAAACACATCCATCGCCGCAGCTTGCATGTGTAAGCTTCCAGATTAAATTTTTGAGTTTAGAGCGTTGGGTTATTCTTTTTATATTTTTAGACTTATTTATGTTTTTGTTTTTTTTGGTTAGCGCATTTACGACTGTAATATGTGTTTTTCGGAGTGCAAATTAAGTTGGTTTAATTTACATTTTTGAAGCGAACCCACTTTAAAATGTTTCACAAGAATATGGTGCTCATTTCAAAACACTGTTAACACTGAAAAGCTTTCGTGGCTATTTTTTATTATAATTTTATTTTCTGGGTGCATTCAAGAGATTTTTTTTTTCACTCATACGAGTAATGGAACACTTTTATTCTTTATTTGAACTATTATCAACGAAAATATGTATTGTATATGTTTTTATTAAAATTAGAACGACAGTATAAATACTTAATAAACCTCATGTTTTTAACCTATTATCTTCTTTTTTTCCTTGTGATTAATGTACTACTTCCCGTTCCGGATATACTGTACATTTCTAAACCATTGAATAAGTGATAAAGGCAGAATTTAGAGGAAATGAATCCGCATTTAAGTGACGAGAATGGGAAACGGAATCTGAGAAACTACAAAATATTATATGAAATGAAAAATGGTCTATTATACACTTCCTTTAGTAAAATAATAAATCGATCTAGAGGTTGATCTATAGATATTTACTTGACTTATTCAACCATTCATTATTTTAATGCTAAATATGCATTCTTAATAGATAATAAGTTTGAATGGAACGTTTTCTCCAATTGAATTAAACATTAATAAAATTGATTTTTAAGAATGCAATCTTGAATTATAAATATTAACCACTGTATCCATATAGTTAGTAATACCTATAATGTGTTAAGACTAGGGTAGAATTCTAATATGGAGGAACTTTTTTTTTATCAATAGCCATAAAATAATACTACTAAAGGCAACCATTTTGTATGCAAAAGAATGTGTATATTTGTTAAAAGTTTCTTCCTAACCAAATCCTACTCTACATGTGATTTAATACTACCGTTCTACCCCCTTCAGTGACTGAATGATCTAAGGCAGGGGTCCCCAACTCTATGCCCGCGGGCGTCATGGCTCCCGCCGACCCTTTTGCGTCTTCCCGCCACTTTTTGACCCCAGCTGAATAGTTATAGACTAATAATTTTAATCTGTCACTTTTCCGACAAAATTCAAGTTTGTGCTTATCTCCAGTTATGCTGTTCTCAGGAAGTTGGTGATTGAAGCCCCACCCCCCTCTTTCCAATCCCTCCCTCTCTTTCTTTGCCGGCTCATTTACAAAGTGTACTTTTACTCGAAACTACCATTCTAATAGTTTCAAGCTGAATTGTTTTACTTTTTCCTAATCTCCAAGACCTACAACCTTCCATCATTCTCCCCACACTCAATAATACCATCCTAATACTTCCTATTTCCTTTGTTAATATCTTGACATGTGTCTACCCAGCTTTGTTGCCTGAATAAACACTGAAGAAATATATATTTTAAAAATGTATCTAAGCACCAAAATGGTGGTGAATAGTTAAATAGTTCCTTGTGTCTTTATTTTGGTTTTGTTAAAACTGTGAATAAAACAGTTTTTTTTTTAATTTTTTGTCAACTTGGAG
>CABFWB010002256.1:29082-44679 GCA_902151455.1 Timema bartmani | reverse complement strand
ACAGACAGACAGACAGACAGACGGAAATTCAAAAACCACTTTTTCGGATTCAGGAAGTCATGAAACGTCAAAATTCATCAAAATCTCGAGTTCGATTTTTTTGACGATCACCATACTTTCTCTACCTGTAAGATAGAGAGAAAGTAAAAAGTAATAAAGTTGTTAGTAAATTTAATCCTATGGTAAAAATATTTCTTATAAATAGAGTATTTTAGGTTTTTATTTTAATTTATTTTAATAGAATCATAGATTTGTTCTGTTTGTGATACTTAAAAATTAAGGTGCGTCTTACAATCGATAGCGTCTTAGAACCGAAGGAATACGGTATATATATTCATCACGTCTTACTACTTATTCAAGTGATAATCTTATATGTTAATTACTCTAATTTGGGGTAGGGAGGAGGTAGGAGCTCTATTAGAGGTAATATAAAGTGGGAAACCATATAGGGAAAACCGCCCTCGGTAGACCCAACCGGAGTCAAACCCCGATCTTCCCGCAGGCCTATTCAGCAGGCCAGTCTAACACAAGATTGATGCCTCAGACCATTCGACCACTAGAGTGGTCTATACGATAAATAATTACTCTAATAGAGTAGAAACGAGGAAGATAAAAATGAAAGGAATTGTAGACCCTACTACTTGTTTTGGTTCAGATTGAGATTGATGAATCATTTAGGAAAAAAACCCTCAGTAATCCAAGCTGGGATGTGAGCCCCAACCTCTCCCTCACCGGAAAACTAGGCTAAATGACCTTGACATTTAGTCCGTGTGTCTCACCGGCGCAGGTGATAAATTTAATAAATGATTATAAATTAGTTTCTAAGATTCTCTATTAATTATCTCCTATCAATGCACATTTTAAAATAAAACGTTCCATCTACGACATAAAAATCCATCCCTGGGAGAAATTTAAATTTTAATTCAAGCTAAGAAGATTATTGTGAACACGTGGACTAAATATAAGTCTCGTCTTGTCTGTTTTTTTCTGGGGCCGAAAGGGGGGCTCAAATCTTTTACGGGTGTGCTGAGGGTGTTTTTTCCCTAAAGGATTTCCCACTCTCGCTTTATGCAAATATGGGTATATTTTCTCTCAACTATATCCTCCTAATTTCTACCTCATTAGCGTGGTTAAATACGTAAGGCCCAAACGCGTATTAATACGTGGAAGAAGTAAAAAATAGAGTCATAATGCCTATCATTTGGCTCAACCTTACAAAAAATAATCTTAAGCTTTTTTTTATAATATTTTGTTCGGTTGACGCCACTAAATTTGATAGTAGCATCAGTAAGAAATAAAAACTGTTGAAGGTGATGCTCCTAAGAAAGCTACCATATTACGTCTGCCCTTCTAAGACAAATAACAAACAAATATTTGAGCGTCCGAGATAATGACGCGGTGAGCCACAAATCAACGTGCCACACTCCTATTGGTTCTTTAGCCAATCCATTGGACCATTTGATTCATGCCAACGAGAGTAATATACTCTGGGGTGAAGCGCCGACATCCCATACAATG
The DNA here is from genome assembly GCA_902151455.1 of Timema bartmani. Taxonomy (NCBI): domain Eukaryota; kingdom Metazoa; phylum Arthropoda; class Insecta; order Phasmatodea; family Timematidae; genus Timema; species Timema bartmani. Next base: position 43,161 of record CABFWB010002256.1, on the reverse strand, counting down.
CATGAACGATCAGACAGAACATTAAACAAAGGTTTAAGGGAGTTTTGTTCTATTGTTCTGGTCTGCGTCGTATTGTGTTTCTCTGAAGGTTGACTCGATGTTGATTTAGTTTTGTTTCTAACTTCATGGTCTGTCAACAACAAAACTTAGGAGGGAGGATCAACTCAAGAGAAAACAAATTGCTCAGGATTTTTTAAATTTTTATTTAGCACCACGTCTTACTACCTGTTAACTTACGACCTGTTTGGATGATAATATTACTCCTAATGAGTCAGGGATGAGGAAGGTTGAATTTAGAGGTGTACCACCATTTGCGTGTAGAGAGAGAGTGAAACCATTTAGGAAAAATCACCCTCATTACACCTGGCCGGGATAGAACCACGATCACCCCGTCATCAGTAGTCAAGTCTATTGGGAGAGTAGTAGTGCCTTAAACCATGTGACCACCCAGGTGGGCTTATATCTTTATTTTTTAATCTATCTTTTAGCACCACGTTTTACTACCCGTTTGGATTATACGCTTATGTACTAATTACGCTAGAGGTTTTAGAGATTATGGAGGTTATATTTATAGGAAGTGTACCCGTATTTGCGTGGAGGAAGACTGGAAAACAAGTTCGGAAAAACCAGCCACGGTACACCCAACCGGAATTTGAATCCCGATCTCAACTATCATCAGAAGTTTAGTCTAACATGAGTAACACCTTAGACCATGCGGCCATCGAAGCTGGTTATTATATCTATCATTAAAACTATTTGGCCTCATTAAGTTTATAATTTCCTTAGTCAATAAAGAAGTTTATATCTTAAGCCTGTACATTACATTGGTAAGGTCCAAGCTTGAATATGCTAGTGTTGCTTGAAATTAAATTACCTTAATCGACTCTTTCAGTTTGGAAAGTGATCAAAGTAAATTAAACACCATACTTATAAAGTTATCTAAGGAGAACCCTTATTACTACCTACTTTTAAAGGGCCTAGTGACAATTTGTGTCTGTGTTTGTTTATTCTCAATAATATGTTGTTTTTTTGATATTTATGTCTTTTTACTTTTTCGCTCTCTTACAGGTAGAGAAAGTATTGTGATCGTCAAAAAAATCGAACTCGAGATTTTGATGAATCTCGACGTTTCATTACCCCCTCGAATCTAAAAAAATTGTTTTTGAATTTCCGTCTGTCTATCTGTCTGTAGCTCGTAGTAGAGCCTAAACTATTTTAGTGATCTGGCTAAAACTTGGTATCTAGGTTTTTCATAGGGTTGCCCCAAGGGTTTTTTGTAACCCTAAAATTAAGGGTAGTTTACTGAAGGGAAAAAAGAGAAAGAGTCGATTTTCTCAAAATAGGCTCTAACGATTTTGATTAAATTTTATTTCAAAACATTTATAAATATTCCAAACAAAATGGCTACTCTCAATCTTTCGACAAATTGACTTTAAGGGCTCCGATCTGATGCATAAATTCTCATTTTTTATCATATCTCCGAAACTATTTGAGATATTAAATTACTTATCATTCCAAATATGTAGATCTATTTATAATCAAAATATTTTATTCGAAGCATATTTTTATTAAACCAATAATTTTCAAGCTATTAGCTAATATATATATTTTTTAACTTTACGAACACTAATGGTAAAGTATCGCGACCGTAAAAAAAAATCTAACCTGAAACGTTGATGTATGTCAACGCCTCGTTACCCCCCGCACCCTATAAAGTTGTCTTTGCAATGACGTCTGTCTGTGTGTCTTTTTAACCCCAAAATTAAGAGTAGTTTAATAAAAAGAGAAAAAATTGATTTTCTCAAAATCGGCTCTAACGGTTTTGATTAAAATTTGTATCTAGACGTTGATTAAGATTATAAATATACTGGCAATTTTCATTTTCCCATAAAAATGATTTTTAGGGTACTTTACAGAATAAAAAAATTTAGTATTTCCGCAACTATTTGAAATACTAAATAACTTATCATTGCAAAATTGTAGTACTATTAAAAATAAAAAACCTTTTTATGAAATATATTTTTATAAAACCAAACGTTTCTGAGATATTGGCAAATATATTAATACAGTTTTGCAAGGATTAGTTGTAAAGAGATACTACTTAACGCAATAATTCTTTAATGCCATAGAGTAAGAAGTGAGCAAGTCTATCAAAAAGTGTGTTATCATTCTTTCAACATCTTAGGGGAAATGTTTGTACAACAATGATCTATCTCTATCATTTTAGATTTGATAACCAATATTTGCCTATTTTATTGGTCAAAATTTATAAATGAGGAATTTAATAATAGTGCAATAACCAAAAGATGTGCAACCCCTAATAAAATGTAGAAAATTTTAAACCGGAAGTTGAAATTTTAATACGAAGTGTTGACCCTTGGAGACCCAATATCAATATTTTTACTTTCTAGCTACCCTACAGGTAGAGCAAGTATTGTGATCGTCGAAAAAATTGAATTCGAGATTTTGATGGATGTTGACGTCTCATTACTCCCAGAACCCGAAAAAGTTGTTTTCGCAATGCTGTCTGTCTGTCTGTCTACCAGTCAGTCTGTACCTCAGGCTAGAGCCTAAACTATTTTATCGATAGGGCTAAAACTTGGTATATAGGATTTTCATAGGTTTACGCCGAGGAATTTTTGGAATTGGATATTCAACCCGAAAATTAAGGGTAGTTTCCTTAAGGGTGGACCGAGAAAAAAATCGATTTTATCAAAATTGGCTTTAACGATTTGGATTAAATTTAATTTCCAAGCTTTTATCAATATTACAAACCAAATGGCTACTCTCAACTTTTCGTCAAAATGACTAAGATTTTCGATCTGATGCGTAAATTCTAATTTTTAATTTCATCTCCATAAGTCTTTGAGATATGAATATTACTTATCATTGCATACATGTTGATCTATTTACAATAAACATTTTTTACTTGAAATCTATTTTTATAAAACCAAAAGGTTTCAAGCTATTCGCAAATATATATTTCTTTTAACTTTGCCAACACTTTAAGGTAATGGTATTACGACCGTCAAAAACATCTAGCCCGAGATGTTGATGGATGTCGATGTTTCATGACCCTCCGAACCCTAAAAAGTGGTTTTTGCAACGCCGTCTGCCTGTGTGTCTGTCTAACCCTACAATGAATAACAGTTTACTAAAAGGTGAAAAGAGAAAAATTCCATTTTCTCAAAATCGGCTATAACGATTCTCTCTCTCATTTTAGACTCAATAGTCAATAATTAACTATTTTATTGGTCAAAATTTATAAAAGAGAAATTTAATAGCAATGCTATAACCATAAGATGTGCATCTCCTAGTAAAATGACGAAAGTTTAGACGGAAGTCAAAATTTTAATACGAAGTATTTGACCTTGGGGTCCCAATATCGATATTTTTTTTATTAGTCCAAATATACAAATGAAGACGTTAATTTTTTTAAATATAATTATGAGATTTAAAACCAGGATTAAAAATTTTGTTTACGTATAAGTAGCGCAATTTTTTCTCGGGTTCGCTAGTGTATATTACATTATGAATTTTGAGTAAATATCTCCATTTTTTAAACAATAGAGCGAGAAAGTCCGTGCGGATTTCCGTACCATTTATTTAAACACACAGTCATCTTTGTTTTTCAGTAATGTTTTATATCCTATGATCTTATTTAATAAACTATGTTTTTCTTATATATACATTTTTAGAAGTTCTGGCAACCTTTTATAGATTATACTGGGCAGGACATGCAAATTAAATGTAAGAATCTAAAACCACGTTTAGGGTATTTATTGGCAAAGCCAATTGGGAGAGACCATTGGGAATACCTCCTATACGCAGATGGGATAGCAATTGAATGGACCTGAAAGCGATAGGGTGTAATGAGGTAGACTGGATAGAACTAGCTCAATATAAGAGGTACGTGACGTACTTTTGTAAGTGCGTCAATGAACTTTCGAGTTCCTAGTGCCATATATTAAGTAAGCATGCCTTTTATACTCTTTAGACTGTGCCAGAACTTAAATGGACGAAAAGGAAAATTATATATTTAGTAAAATTTTAATAGCTATTGGTCTACTAAATTTTTTAAACCATCAAAATTATAATATTTTCATACATGGTTTATAATCTCAAGCTCAATAGATAATAGGGGGGGTTGGGGTTTGGGCTGGGGTTGGGGTTTGAAACCAGACTCCAGCAATGGTAAACTATACCAGACGAGCCTGACATTTAGTCCATGTGACCACCGACGTGGGGTAGCATCATTTTGATATTAATCTGTGTATGTGTCTCTGGATGGGTTTGAAAATTAAAGTTTTTGGATAATTTTATGTATTTAAAACCTGCTTCGGTAGCTGCGTGGTTTAAGGCATTACTCTAGCAATGTAATAAACTGCTGATGACAAAAATATCGGTGTTTCAATCCGGGTCGATTGTACTTGGGGTGGTTTTTCCAGAATGTTCTTTCACTATCTTTCCACAAAAATGCTGGTACACTTCCTCTAAAAATTCAACCTTTCTCATCCTTAACAAATTAATATAATCAGTATGTAGGCCTATTCGTATATCCCGAATTGGTAGTAAGATGCAGTGCTAAAAAAAAAGATTGGTAACAAAAAATTAATAACAAGGTAATAGACAAATTTTGTGAAAGACTCCAACTCAATATTTTAAAAACAGAAATTGAACTTGAACTTGATTACCTTCAAATGTGAAGAGAGGTTTGCTAATTACTTTAATCATTAGTAAATGTTTAGTAAAATTACTTATCTATTGGCATAAGAAAGAAAGGGTTTCTTGAAAATAAAATAACATGAATGCAAAATAAATAATTAATGTCCTCTTGTAAATATAAAATTATGACTATTTATTTTAATTTTGCAGCGCTACTTTGGTTTTAATATGACAGCGTTTCTTAACCTTTTGGTAAACTCGTTATTTATTATCTCTGCTGTTTCTCTTAAACATCAAAAGTCAATAAAATACACATCGATCAGTGATACCTTATTTTTAATAGTGACAACATTTACAGATGTTTTAACAAACGGACCACTCATTTATTGTTGTTTCTACATACGGAAAACTTTGAATGATTTTATCAAAGCAAAACTACTTTAGTAATTCATAATCTTGAATAGTTGATGCATTCACAAATTAATAAAACACAATAGAATGGTATGGGCCTACAGGTTAAGATGAAATAAAGCTTTCTGTAAAGACTAATACTTGAACAAATGGGGCTTGTTAGAGAAATAGGATCGATTTATTTACAATAAGTTGAAACAATATATTCATTAAGTAGGGCTATAGTTCTAAAGCTGGGCTCACAATTTTATAAATTAAAAATTAAGATGTGGACATGTATGAAAAACAAGTTATATTCTTGTACAACGTTTTACTACTCGTCCGGGCTATTCAAATGGTAAAAGTGGACATGAGAGAAAATGTATCCGCATTTGCGGGGAAGGAGAGAGGGAAACAAGCTAGGTAAAAACTACCCCGCTACATCCTTCTGGGATTTGAATCCATACCTCCCCATCAGTGGAAAACAAAAAATGAGATTGAAGCCTTAGTCCACGCAGGTAACAATTATTGTCTCAAAAGCATTCGTTATTTATTAATTTTTCGATCATGAACCTGGTTTTAGAGTAACCAGAATATTGAAACAATAAGTATAGTATTTTTTTAAAACCACTTATCGTCAACACACCGGTCATTAAGTACTAACGAGCGTCCTTCCAAGACGTGTTTAAGCTCTCACGGTGACAAAACAGTGGAAACAAAACTTGGCTTTTACCATTCCTCTCCTGGCCAACGGTAATTTGTAAACAGGTATTTGTAGAACAATTAAGGTGGGAAGCAAGGGAACGCGAACTAAGGCCACTTTTTTTTTTACAGTTTTTATAATAAGAACTTTTTTTTTTGCCAAATAAAATAAAATATTGTTTAAGTAGATACATTTGTTTTAATTTCTGCAACCCGCTTCGGTGGCCACATGGTCTAACTCTCACAGTAGACTAGACTGCCGATGACGGGGAGATCAAGGCTCGAATCTCGGTTGGGTATACTGAGTGGGAGTTTTTTCAAACTGGACTTTCACTCCACACAAATGCGGGTTCACTATTCTAAATTCAAGCTGTCTTATCCTTGACTCACTAGCGTAATTAGTACACATGCGTATAGCCTGAATAGGTACTAAGACTCGGCGCTAAAAAAAATCATGGATTATTTTTTAATGATACTTCGTGAGTCGAAAATTAAAGTTATCACGGGCTGCAAGTTGAAAACCTCTGTCTTAGACCATGGGGGTAAATCACTGATTAATTAAAGTGGTATTATTTTTTCTGGACGTCTGTAACACGTTTCAACTCTCCATTAGGCAGCCTCCTTAAGGTAGAAGTTACATTAAATTTTTTTAGTCGTAAGTTTAGGGGCGTTACAATATCTCATTGTAAACACTGAACAGTCAGAATGAATAAAGTGTATTCACAGTACAAACATAAGCCATCGATTGATAAATTATTCATTTAATCGAATATTAAGTTATTTAACTTTGAGCAACGACGAGTTGCTATGGGACCCTACTGGTAACAAATAACAAGCATTTCCTTTAGTGTATACCAGGTTTGAATCCTGGGTTTGAATCCTGGCCAGGAGATGTAGATCTTTAGGTTAGATTAATATCAGGGTCAAATATTTATTATCAAAGTGGTCCGAGGGGCAAGTATAAGTATAATGCTAGTAAAATTTCAATCTAATGCTTGGGAGAGTGGAGTTACCTGCTTTGGTGGCTACATCAGCTAAGGCGTCTCTCTCCCAATAGACTAGACTACCCACGATGGGGATCTCGAGGCTCTAATCTCGGCTGGGTGTACTGAGAATGGTTTTTCTAAAATGGTTTTCCATTATACCTACACGTAAATTCGGGTACATTTTCTCTAAATATAACCTTTTTCATCCCTAAAATATCTGGCGTAATTCTTAGTCCATACATAAACGTATAGCCTGAACATCTAGTAAGAAGCGGGGATAAACAAATAGTACAGCCCAGATGGGAAAAAATAAAATCTCGAGTAAATGGTTCGCTAGTCTATATCCATATCGGTGGTAAAATTCAAATAAAGTGCACAAACATTTGCGTGGAGTATGAGGGAGAAAACATTTAGTGAAAATAAAACCACTTCAGTACAACCGGCCGAGACCAGACAAGACAATTCAACGCCTTTGTCAGCGTGACCACAGATGCCAGTAGGCTGTTTATCACCTCCTTTTGTGAGTAGAGACCTACTCTGACATTCTATTTTGTCTGATGTGTACATGACCTTAACACTTTAGTGCATTATCGAATCAATAACGTCCTTCTTTTCTTTAATTTTTTTTTATTCGAGTTGGGTGTGAGAATATTCGCAGGTGACGTCCCAATCAAACCGGGACGCCATTTATTTGTTGTCGGTCTTTTATCGTGACGTTTTAGTTATCAAGTGCTGAGAGCGCTATGGAGAGGGGTGCAGACAAATGGACAAATGAACAACTAGCTAGAGTCCAGTTTTCATAAGAAGACCTTTTTGGAAAATACAAACGTATGATCTTTTCGATCAAAATTGGTATAGTTTTAATATAATATTAGTGCTATTTTATAGGTTTTGATGATATCTATCGAGGGTGACAGCTGCAGATCAGCTGCACGTGAAAGTAGATCTAGTAACTTTTCTAGCTTTCAGATAAGCCCCTTCCTATGAAATTTGGACTATATCACACTATATTATATAGGCTCTGAGGGTTATTGGCAAGCCCGACAGGTCTTCAAACCAGTCTCGGTACCAAGAGCAAAGCACGGGGACCCCTCTCTTTTTAATATTCGACTTCAGTGGCGGTGAAACCTTATTTGTCTAGTGGGAAGTTAGCAAAAAAAAAGTGTTTTGAGGGGTCTGGGGACCCTCTCCCTTCAAATGTCTAGAAAGTATTTATAGTGGCCTTCGTCTGGATTTTTTTTAAAAATTAGGCTCTTTTCTTAGCTATTGGTGACCTGGCGGTCTAGGGGTAAGGTGCCAGACTTCTGTGCTGGGGTCCGGGGTTCAATCCTCGGTCCTGGCACAGATTTATCTGATTGCTAAACCCTTCATTCACCTCTGACAAGACGTGTATTAATCACAACTTGTGAATGTGAGGAATGCCAGGTCTCCACCGTGGTTCTGATTCCAGGTTAAACTGTAGGTCCTCCATTTCATCTCACAATCACCCTACCGTTACACATTAGCGTAAGTGCGTATAACCCGAACGGGTAGTAAGACGTGGCGCTAATAATAATATTATTATTATTAATAATAATAATAATAATAATAATAATAATAATAATAATAATAATAATAATAATAATAATAATAGCTATTTGAAGTGATCTTCCCTCCAATAAGTTTTTTAAACTTGGTTGACTAGAAGCTATTTGGTGTGTACTCACCTAAAAAATCTTTGAAAAAGAAATATATCTGTAAAATATTTAGAGTGGGCCTTTTTCCGACCAATTTTGAAAAGTTGTATACTATCAGAAACTATTTTGAATAATCTTCTTCTGAAAATTTTGATGATTGGATGCCTTTAGAATATATCTGTAGTGGTCTTTTCCCGATGAATTTATGAAAATTGATTACTTTTAGAAGTTACTTAGAGTTTGATAGAAAGCCATATTTCCAGGGAAGGGAGGATTTTAATCCAGTTATAAAAAGGGAAGGGGGCGCAAGTTTTTCCAGAGGGAAAAATCACCCCCTCCCTGGTTCCTACACTAATGCTTAACTTTGATTTGTACATTTGAAAAAAAAAAAGTGTCCCTTTTACAAAAGAAAATTAATATAATAAATTTAATACGTGACTTAACTGAACACTGAAATGCAGTTAGGCAAATGGTGAAGTATTTAAGTTGAACTTGTTTTACTGTCTAACTCTCTTTGTGTGTCAAATTTAGTTTCAATACAAAAAAATAATAGACTCCGTGAAATTGACAACACTTCGAAATAAAGGACAACATTAGGACCAACCAAACCAATGATAACATGTAACATAATTGTAACAAATGCCTCTGTAGTAATCCCCATCTGGTGGGCTGGGCATGTTCTGTTCTTTAGTATTGATAGGCATTTTATTTTGTGTTTTTTTATCTCTTACATTTAAAAAAAAAATTGTGAATCTGGATCTCCGGCTCCTGGATGTCCCAGGCCCGGTACTATGGTATCAATAGCCCCATCTCTCCTCCAATATTTTACATCCCACGTGTTCTTATTTTTAAAAAATGTTCCTCTGTGAATATAAGAGAAATTTTTTTTAATGAAATTTGTCCTAGTTTAGTAAAAATGTTTTCATAATTGAGCTAACAACTATTAATTTAATTTGTGTCCGAGGACAAAACGTTGGAACAAAATGTAAACTAGTAAACCTGTTCACTCGATTATGGCTTCCTAAAAATAATAATTTGTAATTTGGTAAGTAGGTACCTCTTTATAATTTTGGCAACATCTCTCCTCCCTTCCACCCTCTCGAAATGGGCCTGATTATTGGTGTTGTTTAATTCTGTAAAAGTTAGCCAAACATGACGAGGATGATGAATTTAAGTTGCAGCTTGCCTTGAGTAAAGACCATAGGATCGGAAAAACTTCCTTTCATATCTCTCAACTGAACTTCGGCCTTCTGGATGAGAGTAAAGCAATATAGAACAAACCTATCTCAATCAGATATTTACTAAGACGTATCCGCCTCGGTGGTCGAATAGTCTAAAGTGGGGGTTATCAAACTTTCTATGGCCAAGGGCCAAATTTTCTGTCTCTAGTTGGCTCGCGGGCCACAATACCGTTCCGAAAATATTGGGATCGAATAAATATTAATATATTCGTATCATCTCATTCTTATACTCACACTAGGGACTAAGCCTGTCTCTGAAAGGTGACATTTCGGATTTCTCGTGAAGCACATTCTCTGTTGTTTCAGACCAGGAGATAGAGCAATTTGTCTTATATATAGAGTTGTCATTTGCAGTTAGAAAGTACATTTGCTTAAAGAATAATACTTCTCTTCACGTAAAAAGAAAATATCGTTTATAAGATAACTTAAAATACTTAAGTATAATAGGTATTTATTTTATTAGTTAATTATATAAAATATACATTTGGATTTGTAATTTTTTTCTCTTGAAATAATTTTATATTGTTTATGAGCTAGCGAGGGGCAAATTTTTTTTATCGCGAGCCCTAAGTGGCCCGCGGGCCAAGGGTTGAAGACCCCTGGTCTAAGGTAGAGATGGGGTATCCTCGGTCTTTTGAGGCGCTCGGTGTGGCCTTTTAGTATATTTAGTCATTTGTGTATCTTCGTCGTTTATAAATTATACATTCTCAAACCGTGTGTATAATCATTTATTATATTCTTAAAATACAATAAGATTAAATGTTTTAAGTGTTGAAATGTTTAGTTTGTAAAACTTCATTGATGAGTAATTTTATATTTATTAATTTAAGGCATTTAACGTTCACTTTCTGAACCAATTGACTATATCACCACACTAGAATTTCTATGAGAGAGCGTGAAAGGGCTTACCAATTTTGCAGGGAAAGTAATTTTCACATACTTTGCAGGATAATTTTACATGCCACCATCGTAATGGGATCAATGGCCTTACTTCCCCTCTGAAGGTAGTTGTGCTACAGAATTTTATCACTCAAGAAAAATCCACCACCCTCGGCTGGGTTTGAGCCCACGAACACCGGGTCCTGAGTTGAGTACTTTATCCCACGACCACAGAGTTCTACTGTAGTTTGTAATAGTTATTAAATTATTTTCTTTTAGCCCATTGTCTCACTAACCGTTTGGGCTATACACACACACACACACACACATATATATATATATATATACTAAATACGCTAGTGTTATGAATGAGGATGGTTGAATTTAAAGGAAATGTACCCAAGTTTGCATAGAGGAAGAGTAGAAAAAATTAATAAAAAAACTCATAACATTTGACCGGAATTAGAACCCAGATTTTCCCGTCATAGGCAGTCCCATGTATTGCAAGAGTGATGCCTTAACCAGACATGGCCAACCAAATATAATAAAAACATGAACGAATACTTATTTATTATTAGCACCGCGTCTTACTACCCGTTCGTGTTATGTATTTGTTTGTTTGGAATAAATATATAACAGAAGTAGCATTACACTCACAATTCTGGAAACTTGGTGGAAATTAGCGAGCAAATACGTCCGTTTCAAGAGCCTAATTTGCTGTTTATTTCTGCGATTTGAAGTATTTAAATTTGAGCTGGCGGACTTCGCAGAACCAACTCGCCAGCCAGTGGGCCACGGGATGGACATGCCGGCCGTAGACCATGCGACCACCGATGCAGGTCTTATTACATGGTGATGCATTTTTCAAAATTATACTTGTAGTATACATATATACACTTGTTTTTAAATTGGACCCGGATCCATGGGGAGCAAACTATAAAAAAACGCAAAAAACTATTGCTTTCAAATATGTTACATCCCACGTGTTCTTATTTAAAAAAAAGTGTTCCTCTGTAAATATAAGAGAATTTTTTTTAATTGAATTTGTCTTAGTTTAATAAAAATGTTTTCATAATTGAGCTAACAACTATTCATTTAATTTGTGCCCGAGGACAAAAGTTGCGGAAAAAATGTAAACTAGTAAACCCGTTCACTCGTTTATGGCTTCCTAAAAATAATAATTTGTAATTAGGTAAGTAAGTACCTCTTTATTATAATTTTGGCAACATTTATTGTAACTGAAGCGTGCCGCCATATGAGGATTCTATGAAACGACATGCGGATTAATAATTACCGAAGGGTTTCCCACTCCCTGTTATAAGGCCTCACTCTTACAATAGACTAGAGAGAGATAGAGAGAGCGGGGTTCATATCCTGATCACGCGTACTGGAATGGGTTTTTTATTAATTGATTTTCAAATTTCCCTCAATGCAAATGCAGATAAATTACCTCTAAATTCAATCTTCCTCGTCCCTACCACATTATTACAAATGCCTACAGGCTGAACGCGCTGTAAGAAGCGATGGCAATAAATAAATATTAAAACGTAACAATGTAACGAGGACATGAAAAAGAGAAGGAGCTACAAGCTAGTTTCTTTTTTTTTTATCACCGCGTCTTACTCTCATTATTATTATTATTAGTACCGCGTCTTACTACCCGTTCGGGTTATACGCACTTACGCTATTGTGTAATGGTAGGGTGATTGTGAGATGAAATGGAGGACCTACAGTTTAACGTGGAATCCGAACCACGGTGGAGGCCTGGCATTCCTCACATTCACAAGTTGTGATTAATACACGTCTTGTCAGAGATGAAGGAAGGGTTTGGCAATCAGATAAATCTGTGCCGGGACCGAGGATTGAACCCCGAACCCTCAGCACAGAAGTCTGACACCTTACCCCTAGACCACCAGGTCACCGTCTTACTATCCTTTTGGGTTATACGGATTAGGTACTAATCACGATAATTGTTTTAGGGATTAGTAAGGTCATGTTTAGAGGCAGTGTACCTTTATTTGCTTGGAGGGAGAGTGGAAAACTATTTTGGAAAAACCACCCTCAATATACCCGACCCAAGTTTCTAACCTCGATCTCCCCGTCATCGGCAGTCTAGTCTACTGTGATAGTAGCACTTTAGACCATACGGCCAACGAAGCGGGTTGCTAGTTTATTATTTGGCCATGTGTTTAACTTATATTTTCTAAACAGTAAAAACACGTATTGTTATCTGGTCATCACTTACAAAACAGCTTAACCTAGGACAGCAGGCCTAATATTATAGTCCAATTTTCATATAAAGAATCTTATATAACATAGAGAGTTATTTGACGTTCTTTAATGTATTCACACGTCAAGTAATATTATCTACAATCTTCACTTTTGATAGATAATATCAATACCTAGAGAATATAACCAATAATATAGTAAAATTTTATCAATGTTGACATCAAAAAATAAATTTAAAATGCATTTTTTATAAAAATTGAATCATAAACACGTAGTTAACATCTATATATCTATCTTGTTGAATAGCAAGATTAACTCTCAATAAAATTGTGAATCTCCTCTTAAACAAAACCAGAATCGAACCATGTACCTCGTAGATTTGTTATCGACTTCCAACCACTCATTCATGGATACGATCTAGTAGGGTTCATTTTTTATGTAGAAGGCCATTTAGAAAATACAATGATATCATCTATCAGTCTGTTTCTGAAACTAGGTACATTCTATGTTAATATGAAATTCCTGAATGGAATAAAAAAGTGACAGTTGAAGATCATATGAATTGACGTATAAATACCTAAAGTAGATCCAGTAATTTTTCCAGGTGTCAGAAAGTAGAATGAATTTTTTTTTTAGGTGTCAGAGATAAATTTCTTACTATATGTGAAAGTAGATCTAGTGACTGTTCTATCTCTCATTCAAGATTATTACCATATGTGATAGTAAATCTAGTAATTTTTCCAGGTACCAGATAAGGTTTTTCCTATATGCAAAAGTTGATCCAATAAATCCTATAGGTGTCAGATAAGGTTCTTCTTATATGGTTAAGTAGATCTAATATATCTTCTAAGTGTCAGAAAAGGTTCTTACTATATGGGAAAGTAGATTTAACACACAAATAAGGTTCTTCCTCTACAGGAAAGTAGATCTAATATATTTTCTAGTTGTCAGATAAGGAAGGCTCTTCCTATATGGGAAAGTAGATCTAATATATGTTCTAGGTGTCAGATAAGGTTTTCCTTTTTGGGAAAGTAGATCTAATACATTTTATAGGTGTATTATATGTGAAAGTATTTTTATGTATCAAATCAGGTTATTATTATACGTGAAAGTAGATCTAGTATTTTTTTCTAGGTATCAGATAAGGTTCTTATTATACGTGAAGGTAGATCTAGTATTTTTTTCTAGGTATCAGATAAGGTTCTTATTATACGTGAAGGTAGATCTAGTATTTTTTTCTAGGTATCAGATAAGGTTCTTATTATACGTGAAAGTAGATCTAGTATTTTTTTCTAGGTATCAGATAAGGTT
>CABFWB010002256.1:0-23046 GCA_902151455.1 Timema bartmani | reverse complement strand
ACAGACAGACAGACAGACAGACAAACGGAAATTCAAAAACCACTTTTTCGGATTCAGGGAGTCATGAAACGTCAAAATTCATCAAAATCTCGAGTTCAATTTTTTTGACGATCACCATACTTTCTCTACCTGTAAGATAGAGAGAAAGTAAAAACAAAAGTTTTCGTGAAAACACAGAGTTTTTCATCAAGTCTTATTACGACATATGGAACTAACCCCGTAGTGTAGTGGCGAGTGCACCTGGCTAAAAGTCTAGGGGCCCCGGGTTCAATTCCCGGCTGGTACCTTATGTATTTTTCCCAACGGTCACTAGGATTTGGTTAATTAGGCTTAAGTTAGGTTTAGGTGTTTCCACTGGTTCCACACCCTCATACTCACTATCATCATCATCACCTCATCTCATCGGGACATGGAAAGAGCCTTCACGGAAAGGATGTATAGTTAGTACATTCGGGCATCCCCTGGGCAACGGTACATTAACACTGGCTAATCTTTCCTCTAGTGGGCTACGATTGATGCAGCCCAGAGGAGCAATTTTATTTATCATGTCCGGGACATTCACATTTAATTACACTAATGGGGTAGGAATGAAAAGGGTTTGATTTATGATTCAATCAATCCTAATTTACTTGGTGGAAGCGCCGCCTGGCCTTCCCTTCATTAGAAGACCAGACTAGTACAGCTTGACGTTTAGTCCGTTTGCCCACCGAGGTGGAGTAGTGGCCATACTGTCACATAATCAACAAATATAATAAATGCATATGAGTAAGTAAATAGTAATATGATTATGGTATAAAAGACCTGTTAGAAAATACGATATATTTTTTTTTCTCGGTCAACATTAATAACATTTTACTATTTTCTTAGTATTATTTTATAGTTGTATGAATAATAATTAATACGAAGGTTGTTTGTATCCTCAACAGTTCCACCGTCAGCTGTAAGGCTTGGGCAGCACTGAAGATACGTACTAGGGAAATAAGTGAGGTAGGCTCCCATTGCTTTTCTCGCCGAGCCAGAAGGTATAATTGCACATCAGTCTGCCAAGCCCATTGAAATGCATCAACCAACTGACCCTACAAGCGACACCTTCACTCCATTCATCACAAGGACTGGCTGTAAATGGAATGTTATCACTAGTATCGTTCATACCTCGGCCACTTTCATATGTGTCAGAGCCATAAGTGAGATTGAAACAGATCATTGAAAGTAACAATTGCTATAGCCCACACTGGAAGCTATAGTGCTTAGTAAGCACTATATCTGACCACGCTGAGACATATCAATGAAAGTTACAACTTGCTCTAGCCCATACCAGAAGATATAGTGCTTTGTAAGAATTATTTCTGACCAGACTGAGACATATTAATGAAAGTAACAACTTGCTCTAGCCCATACCAGAAGATATAGTGCTTTGTAAGAAATATATCTGACCAGACTGAGACATATTAATGAAAGTAACAACTTGTTCTAGCCCATACCAGAAGATATATTGCTTTGTAAGAAATATATCTGACCAGACTGAGACATATTAATTAAAGTAACAACTTGCTCTAGCCCATACCAGAAGATATTTTGCTTTATAAGAACTATATCTGACCAGACTGAGACATATTAATAGAAGTAACAACTTTCTCTAGCCCATACTAGAAGATATAGTGCTTTGTAAACATTATATGACCAGACCTAGACACATCAATGAAAGTAACAACTTGCTCTAGCCCATACCAGAAGATATAGTGCTTTGTGGACGCTATGTCTGACCAGAGATGGATTTTGGCTGTATTATTATATATACATTGATTATATATTTCAAAAGCAACAGCTGCATATGACATGAATTGACGTATGAATACGTGAAAATATAACTAGTAGCTTTTCTAACTGACAAATAAGGCCATACCTACAGAAATTTGATGGTGAATGTGCTTACTTTATAGTCGAAGAGCATCAATATTAAATTTCGTGTGTATATTTTATTGAATTATTATTTACGCTTGAATATTAATGTTTGTAATATTGTTTTAATTTCCTAGAGCTAATATTTTGTTTCACGCGATATACAAATGAATCCATATTCAAAACCCGTAACAAATTGTCCTTTAAAAGTTTGTTTGTTTTGAATGGTGCTGAGAAACTCGCCACCTGCTTTTATTGCTCTACATTCGCATTCTTAGCTTCTTTTATTTTTTTCCTTCAAGACATTTAGAATGACAAATAACATGAATGATAGTTTGGTGTTTACGTTGTGAGTTTTTTCTCTCCTTTTTTTTATCGACTTACAATTCGTTGGTAATACCTTGAACTATTGTTATTTTTCTTCAACACTTTACGTTTTTGAACTAGAAACATATTACTATAAGATACAAAAAAATCAGGCAATTTTGAAAGTATGTAATTTTCTTACAGGTAGAAGACATTTTGTTATATTCTAGACGTTAGTTTTGAGAAAACATTTGTATTTCTTTATTTGAATATTGGTGAGGCTGACAAATAAATTGGCTTTAAATCATTGACTGATATTTCACTCTAGAGTGTTGGTAGACATTCTAGTATTTATGCAATTTTTAAAATGAAAGATTATAGCTTGAAGCTAGTCCAAATCATAGTTAAAGTAAATAAATACAAACATAGTAATTATAAATTAAATTATTTATTCCATAATACAACCACTCTAAGATGGCTTGTTTGACATATTCGGTAGGAGTGAAATTATTTTAAGATTGTTGGTTGGATATAATCTTTGTTGTAATACGTTTCAAAAGTCATATAGTTGGAAAATAATTGGTGTAGATGATACAATAAATTCAAGAGAAAAAACAAAGCTGTAAATTAGTCTTCAATGGAACATTAGGTAATTAATTGATCATGAAATTCATACAATTATCAATTGATATAAATATTAACTAAACACGACTATTATAATATTAGTTTCAGGATGTTTATCTAAGACTATTATTACTAACATAATTTTATAACATTTTAAGAGAAGCTATAAATACTTAAATTAAAAGCTTTAATAATAAGCAGGCGTATAACCCGAATGGTTTGTAAGACATGGTTCTAAAAAAATAAACACAGTAATAATAATAATAATAATAGTAATAATAATAATAAGCAGAAATATTAATTAAGAATTGCAATCAAATCCTTAAATATATATATATATATATATATATATATATATAATATATGCTTGTGTTATATGTGTACCATCTAATACTACCCGTTAGATATATTTGCAAATTTTACACTAATATACTAGATATAAGGAAAGTAGAATTTAGAGGAAATGTACCTTCATTTGCGAGAGTGGGGTGAGGGAAATCATATGAGAAAAAAACTTTAAATACACCAGATCAGTATTTGAAACACTATCTACAGCATCGACTGTTAGTATGGGACACCTTACACCACGTGACCACTGGTTCAGGGATCTTTCAAACATGTTTTATATTTTAAGAAGTCAATAACACTAAGAACTTGATTTTTTAAAATATACAGTATTGATCAAGTGTATAAACTGATAATGTAATAATATGATATATTATAAGCTTTGATAACTAAAAATAATTCCCTAAGTATACAGTAAATAGATATTATGAGAATTAATTTTAGTTATCAAAGCTAATATAATATGTCATATATATTATAAATTCCCAAACTCGACTTGAAGAGTTTTACAATACTAGAAAAATTTGAGTACTCGGATTAATTAAGTTATATTCAATTTTAAGATATAATTCCAAGGAAAATAGTCCTTCTATATTTCCTTTTGTATGGTTAAAAAAATTGTACAATTATCAGATTAAATCTATTTAAAAATTCGAATTTGTGTGATTATAAATTTGTTCATAATAAAATGTATTTCTTAAAAAAATTATAATTATATTTATACTTATTTATGGTTCATGCCTGGATCTATAACAGAAATTACACTTAAAATGTCTCCTGTAAAAGTATTGCTATATACTACTCAAACCTCGAAAAAGACTCGTCTTCATTCAAACTCGACTCGAACTCGACACGAAGTGAAAAATGCCTTCGCATTCACGCAGGCTTCGAAGAAATCTCATGATTTGTAGGACTTACATAGGTAACCTTCCCTTCTAGCTAAATAAAATTAAATCAAACGTTTGATGCACAATGTATTGCTTTATAAAAAATATTAATTATTATAGGGCCTACTTACATTGTTATATTATGTTTGTATTAAAATATTTACTTTACAATCCAAAATCTATTTAGTATTAATCTGAAAAGTGCGTCCAACTATGTATTTTAATTTATCATGAGGTATTGATCTAGCGTGAACACTACTTTATAGTCTAATATCCTCCCTTCTTGCGTGAGAAATACTCTGTATACTAGTATCCTCCCTTCTTGCGTGAGAACCACTCTATATACTTTACTATCTATTCAACAACTCAATGTTGGGAAAAGTCGAAGGGAAAGTTATGGTAAATAGATCCCCAAAGAAGAAGCTAATATTATTCCTCCATGTTCACTGGACATGAAATGATGTTCGATTCTATTTCCTCACATCGATTGATCAATAATCGAAGTGGGGATTGACAAGTTTCAACCACATGACCTTAGAGTTTCCAAGAGGTGCTCATATTAACCTTTTGAGGTAGCTGCGGGTTTCACATATATCATATTCATGTTTTTAAATATAGTCCATGTTCAGCAAACCTGCATATTTTATTCAACGTGTAAACCCTTACTCTACCCTGTAAGATATCAATATTTACCTTGCATTATTCCACTATGGTATAGCTTGTAAGATAAGGTCATAGTGTGATCTAGGATTTGGCAATCTTTTTTTGACAACGGGGCATTAATTAAAACAAAAATTGGTGGGCTGGTTTAGTTAAAAATAAATAGTGAGAAAAAAATAATTCAACTTTATATTTCTCTAATAATAATTAGTTAATACCCACTTCGGTGGCCGAGGGGTTTAAGGGAGTGTGATCCAACTCGTGGCCTTCAGGCCAAATCCGGCTCACGCTCACTGAAAATGTGGCCCTTATTATGTCCTAGAGGGAAATTAAAGAGAAACCCTTGTTGGAAGATGTGAAATTATTAATAATACAAATAAAAATATTTATTTTAAAAGGTCATGACTACATTTTATGATGCATTTATTTGTTTAGTAAAAATATGTAGCCTAAAAATATATATTTATAATGCTAATTTGTTTTGTGAAAGTGTGTAAACGTGTATATATCATTCTACATCTTTGGGAGATTACTAAACTCTGTTTGGTAGTATAAATTTAAATATTGTGCAAAAAAAATAGAAATTTATATACGAGTAACTTATTGAAAGTAATTGTCTATTAATTATTTTTTATCACCGTGTCTTACTACCTGTTCAGGTTATACACATATATGATAAGTACTCTAATGGGGTAAGGATGAAGAAGGAAACTTTTTAGAGGTAATCTACCTGTGTTTGCGTGGAAGGAGAGTGGGAAACCATTTTGGAAAAGTCGCCCTCAGTAGACCCAACCGGGAATTGAGCTCCGATCTCTTTGTCTTCAGCAAGTTAGTCTAATTAGAGAGTGACGCCTTAGACCATTAAACCATTGAAGTGTGTCTTATTAAGGGTTTGTAGTCCTATATTATGTTGATTAGGTCACAAAATATCTATATTACTACCCACGGTGCAAACTGATAGTCTAGTCAGATTTGACCCTTGGGATGGAAAACGTTGGAACACCCTGGTCTAAGATATTACTCTCATGTTAGATTGGCCTGCTAATGACTGAAAGATAAGGGTTCAAATCCCGGTCGAGTCTACTGAGGGTGGTTTTCCTAAACGTTTTCCCACTTTCCTTCCACGCAAATGCGGATAGATTACCTCTACAATGCTTCCTTTCTCATCCTTACCCCATTATAGTAATTATCATATATGCGTATAACCTGAACAGGTAGTAAGTAAGACGTGGCGATAAAAATAATAGTTATAGCTTATAGGCCTATTTTTATGGAAACTTTTTTTTTTGCTAAATTTTTGCGGGTCAGATAAAATCAGTTCTACGGACCGGGGCTGTATAGGTCGTTGACCACTGGTGTAATCTATCAAGAAAATACTGCCATCTTTCAGGGTAAGCAGAGTGAACACTACATACAACTTCTCAATTAAAAATAACCCACACTCATTTAATTTCCGAAATACCATTAGAACACAAAGATCATATTGAGTAAATTTACCTTTTGCTGATATTAAAGTGAAACGGCGATAAACCAATAACCTAATAACGATCTGACACCGTGGTGTAGCACCTGACTACGAGCCTAGGAGTCCCGGGTTCATTACTCAGTTAGTACCATGAGCATTCATCTCTTAAGTGGAATCATCCCAACGGTCTATAGGGATTGGTAAATTAGGGTAAAGCTAGGTTTAAGAATTTCTACTGGTTCCACACCTCCATATTCACTATCATCACATCATTTCATTGCGGATACGGATACATCCATGGATGTACCACTAAGGTGGTGAATAGTCTACATACAGGTGACCAAACGTGGATGTCATGTCCTTCACAGTCTCAGTAATGCCACACGCAAAAAACAAAACAAAAAAACTTAAAGTGGTATGTAGTGAAAAATTAGCCTCGCTCATGTTATTCGCCTATGTTAGCTAATTCTAACTCTTGATAGTCAATTACGGCACTTTTTTTTTCCAAGCGGATGACCTATTTGATCGTGAGAAATTTAGTATCCAGTTAGGTCGCAGCGTATGTAAACTTTTATCCGCTCTGTGGGAATAATCCTTTGAATTATCTACACGTCATACCCGCAATGAGATGGCGTGATGACAGTGATTATGAAGTTTGTGAAGTAGGTGGAAATCTTAAACATACCCAGACCATGATGATCATATGAACAGTTCCCTTTTTGGGAACAATATCTATAGTACCGCCGGGAATAGAACCCGGTACGTCTAGATCAATAGCCATGGGCGCTAACCACTAGATCAAGAGGCGGGTCAATCCTAGCTCTAGAACGCACAAAAGAAAAGGAAAGGTGGATTAGAAATAAATCTTAGAAGATGTTTGAGACTAACTCCTGTCAGAAAAGGGGAAATAGAAGGTTTTAAGGGGTAAAGGGTGAGAAGTAGTCTCTAAAAAAATAAGTTTCTCGGAAGTGGGGGTGCTTGATATTCATGGCTTGGGACCGCGAGCAGCTACTGACGATCAACCCTCTCCCTGGTCCCCCTTCACCCAACACCGGCATCACGGCACTTGGCGTTCACAGTTCTGATTGGAGTACAGTACAGTCAGGAACGAAACCAGAGATAAATATTACTGAGAGAATTTTTTTCTCTATCACCGCGCCTTACTGCCTGTTCAGGTTGTCCGCATAAATTATAATTGCTCTGATGTGGTTGGAAGGACAAAGGTCACAATTTAGAGGTAATCTAGCCTCATTTGCGTGGAAGGGTATTTGGAAATCATTTAGGATGGTCCACACTCAATAGACCTGACCAAGATTCGAACCCTGAGCCCCCCCCCCCCGTCATCAGCAGGACAGTCTAACATGAGAATGGCGCCTTAGACCATTCTACCATTGAAGTGGGTTGGAGCAGATTTAAAAGCGTACATGAAAACCGTGCCAGTATACGTGTGGTCTTAAGTGTCAAGTTCGTTTAGTCTTATTTATCAGTGACCGGGAAGTCAGGGTTCAAACCCCGGCCGGGTGTAACAAGAGTGATTTTTCCTAAATGATTCACTACCTTCATTCTACTCAAATGCGTGTATATTTCCTCTGAATATCACCGTCTCATCCCTCTTTTTGTGGGTCACAGCGTCTCCCTACATGTCTGAGTTATACGCATATGTACTGATTAGGCTAATTTGTTAGGGATAAGAAAGGTCAAATTTAAATGAAATGTACCCAACTTTAGTACCTTGATATCCCTGTTTCCAAACACACCAGACAAGACCAGACTGACGCCTTTGGTCACGCCTCCAATGGGGGACATGGGTAGGGATGGGGGTTAAAGTCATAAAAAGTTGTGGAATATAAATATTTTAACATGTTAATGAATTTTTTCAGACTTTAAGTCAATTTCAAGCGTTATTAGACTCTTAGCCAACTTCAGTGGTCGAATGGCTTAAGGCGTCATTCTCGCAATATATTGGCGGGTAGATTGAGGCTCAAATCCCGTTCGGGTGCATTGAGGGTTATTTATCGTAAATTGTTTCCCATTCTCTTTAAACACAATTGCGAGTACACTTACTCTAAATTCAACCTTGTCAGTCCCTAACAAATAAGTGTAATTAGTGCATAGGCGTATAACCCAAACGGGTAGTAAGGCACGGTACTAAAAAACACATATCATGATTTATATAATAGTCTACACATATATTCGCACGTTCTATTATCACTATTGGCCAAAAGAGAGTTTTTTTTGAGCAAAGGATATCTATATAATATGCATCTGCTAAATCAACATATTAAATTATATCAGCACACGGTCTTACAAAATTATTTATTTCTAGAAAAAATATCAAAAGCAACACCCTTGTATCCAATTGGTAACTGTAAAAGGAACAGCCATAGTTACAACACTAATACATGTTTCACAAATTCCAAGGGTCAAACCTGAGACTCTTCACTCAGTAATCAGAAGCGGTAACGAGTGAATTAAGACTCAGGATTAATATCTAATTCGTAGTATCTAATATAAGAGAAACCCGCCTCGGTGGCGTAGTTGGCTAACGCGCCAGTCGTATTTAGCTCGACTGCCGAGGATGGGGAGATCGAGGTTCGAATCTCGTTCGGGTGAACTGAGGGTGGTTTTTCCTAAATGGTTTTCCACTCTCCCTCCACGCAAATGTGGGTTCACTTCCTCTAAATTCAACCTTCTCAATTCCTAACCCATTAGTGTAATTAGTACTTAAGCGTATAACCCGAACGGGTAGTAAGACGCGGTGCTAAGTATTATTATTATAAGAGAAATAGAAGATAGTCAAGCATTTAAATATAAATTAAAAATAACTCCTGGAGACGGGATTTTAACCTGAGACCTTTAGCTTTTGGTTTAATTTTTCTCTCTACCCCTAAGGGGTCATCCGAAAACCACGTAGCTCTGTTGAGAGGGCGAGATGGGGTGGTATAATAGCTATTTGGTGTTACGTGGTAGGAGGGGTCTGTTAAAAAACAAAGGTAGAATTTACGCTTAAATAAAACAAAATACAATTTGCATAACATTGATAGTGGAAAAATTACACTGTGGGCAAAAAAAAAAAAAAAGCGTTAGGTGATTTATGGATAGCCCCATCGCTATCTATGACTCATCCTATTCTAAGGGAAGTAAATTATATTCATAATGAATACCCGTGAAAGGTGTTCTATTGTTAGCAGAAGTGAGTGTCCTGGGTGAGGCTAACTTGTATACTTGAGCGAATACAAAGAACCGCTACTGCTTACATCAATTTGAATACTCAAATGAAGAAATCTTGGCAAGCTGACTCGCACACATCCAAAGAAGAGGATCCTTTGATAAACACATAGACACGAGATCACTTCAATACCGTCTAGTCTACATGTATTATTTCTTATTTTATATTCTTTTGATGGGACGAGAAAGTAAGAAAAAGAATAACAAAATGAAAAGGAATATTTCATGAATAACAAAGTACTAATATTAAAGTTTGAGTAATTCTCTCAAATTATCATAAAGTAACTACAATGATGTTATATTTTATCCGCCACAGTGAACTATCCCTTAACGGACACATCCAAATAGCTGATTTTTCTTTAAAACGGACAGTTTAAATTTCCTCGGCTAAATAGAATTGGTTCTTACGGTGAAACAACTTCACAATAAATAACTATCTAGATAACGGATGCGGGCACTGCTAAATACGCATATTTACACATGGAAATCTCTAAATAGTGGAAGAAAATTGAAAACACCAATTTATATAGATTATTTTACTGTAGGAATATCAGGAATGCGACTGTCTCACGCGAAGTGGAATAGTTTATAAATTATTATACGTAGTAATGACTACGGTACTTAAAGTTCTTACCTCCCTTCTCTTCCGAGTCTTCATCGGGGATTATTCAATAATTTTAGTCTGTGCTCGTACACACATATAGACCTAGACCTACAGTACAAAAGGCCAACTATTCACATGCCTTTTTATTTGCGTATTGTCCTGTGCATAACGCAATCTTAACAGTAAACAACGTACACTTGTCATAATTATACTGCATATAATACTGCACAATGTAGTAATTAGATTGTTGTAGTTAATATAACTGTGTGTGTGTGTGTGAAGTTAAGCAGATTAGATACAAAATGATTATTGTAGTTTCAAATAAAAACAAGATCGTGTAGTTTTAAAACAGTGCATTGAGAAAGATAAATATAATAATTTTCTTGTTAAAAGATTGTAGGATCTTGTTCCAAAATGGCTCATTATATTTCAGATCTACAAGGTATGGCGAATTTATTTTAATTTTACTCTTTCAGTCACAAAGTTAGAA
The DNA here is from genome assembly GCA_902151455.1 of Timema bartmani. Lineage (NCBI taxonomy): Eukaryota > Metazoa > Arthropoda > Insecta > Phasmatodea > Timematidae > Timema > Timema bartmani. The sequence goes on along the minus strand of CABFWB010002256.1, from coordinate 12,538 downwards.
TTAATTGTGAGAAGATCAAAAAAAGTTAACACTTTATAGACGATTCAATTATAATAACACTAATCATTAGGATGATTGATAAAATCACATTGGGATAATATATTTCTGGAAATCATAAAATATAAGTAACCAGCCTCGTGGTATAGTGGTCAAAACTCCTGGCTGTTGACCTAGAAGTCCCGGGTTTGATTCTTGGCTGGTAAAGGAGGATTTTTCTTTAAAGGAGAATAATTCCCATCGTCACCAGTGTATGGTTAATTAACCTTAAGTTCCTCACTGGCTTTTCTCCTTCATATTCACCATCGTCATCTCATCGGGACATGGAAAGAAAGAGCCTCCTCGAATAAGATGTAAGATTAGTACATTCGGGCGTCCCCTTGTCAAAGGTACATTAGTGCCGGATAATATTTCCGCAAACTGAGCTACTGATTGATGTAGCCCAGTAACACTATTATTATAATTATAAACAATACAATATATCTCGTTTTAAATTAATGTATTTCGCAAATTATAGCAAAATTTCCATTGCACTATTTTAAATTAAATTATACAAGTTTATGAAAGCGAATGTGATACAAGTAAAAAATTTATATATATAATAAGATAAATGATAATGCATACCATTTTGAATTTATAACTACTTTTAATACAGGTGGTAGGTGACCTGGTGGTCTAAGGGTAATGTGTCAGACTTTTATACTGGGGGTTCGGGGTTCAATCCTCGGTCCTGGCACAAATTTATCTGATTGTCAAACCCTTCCCTCACCTCTGAAAAGACGTGTATTAATCACAACTTGTGAATATGAGGAATGCCAGGCCTCCATCGTGGTTCGGATTCCACGTTAAACTGTAGGTCCTCCATTTCATCTCACAATCACCCTACCATTGGAGTAAGTGCGTATAACCCGAACGGGTAGTAAGACGCGGTGATAATAATAATAATAATAATAATAATAATAATAATAATAATAATGATTGTTTATTTGTTGAAGTGAAAATGTCGCAAATATTCTCTATAATAAATTCACTCTATCGTGAAGAATATATATTTTTAAACAGGTCTTCCAAATTTCACTATAACTTTAAGTAAACTCTTTAGTTATCCATTTCTTTAAAAGCTGTGAACGGTATCTAGAAGACGAGACCGGTGGAAGTGTCGGCAGAATCCTGAAAATAAAGTGTGATATTCAGTGTTATGATGAGGCAATGTTTATGTATTAGCCTGTAAAAAAAAAGTCAAGAAGCAATGATGCCTTATTTCTAAAGAAGAAGCTTTCCCTCATCGCCGAGGCTTTAAAAAAAATAGCTTTTTGAGTGCGGAGGAGCTTAGCTTACGTGACGGATTCACAAGGGCGGAGAGGAAGCACCGCCTGCTTGAAAAGTTTATTTTCGGTTCGCGTGGATTCTTCATATAATATCATCGTAGTCTCACGTTAAAAACTGTAATAGTGACCAGTGACATATCAAGGTGAGGGTATAGGCGCCACAAGGGTACTAAACCCCAACCCCACCCTGAATTTTACAAATAAGTTTGATAAAAGCTTAAAAAATACCAAGCACAACAATATCAAGGTGGTTGAATGGTCTAAGGCGCCATTCTCGCAAATATACTGGCATGCTAGTGACACGGAGATCGTAGTTTGAATCGTGGTTGAGTGTACTGAACACTATTTTTTCCTAAATAGTTTTCCATTCTCTCTCCACGCAAATATGGGTACACTTCTTATAAATTAAGCCGTCCTCTTCTCTAACACATCAGAGTAGTTAGTACATGTTTCCCGAGTGGGTAGTAAGACGCGATGCTGAGTATAAATAGATAATATCGAGTACTGTATACTAATCCAATGCAGACACTAAGGGCCAGTTTCATAGTCAGATTTAGTACGCCTCAAATGAGGCGCTATACTAAATACAAGACGTCACCTACCTGAAATTGAATGGAATGGGCCAGTTTCATATGCAAAACTGGCCCATTCCATTTTGGTCTAGGTAGGTGTCGTCCTGTATTTAGTATCAACTCGCACTTTAGGCGTACTAAATCTGACTATGAAACTGGCCCTAAGTTATTTAATCATTCGTATGACTTGAAATGTAATGCTTCTAGGATTCTCATTTGGAACATAATACAGAAAGAATAGTGTCAATATGAAATACTATATTACCCCTTTTACTCCCCTAATAAAATGTAATGGTGTGCTACTGATAGGAACTACCGTTTAAAATGAGGAAATTACTTATGAAGTTAACACAATATACTGTATTTTAAATTTAAGCTGTAATTTTGATGATATTCTACTTCATTCTATTTTAATATGTTGTACCTCAAAATATTGTTGGAAATATGTTTAAGTTTAAAATATTCACTCAATATAATCTTAAATGCGTGGTTTGAATTCACGATTAAAAGTATATATTATTACGATTCATAAAAACTAACGACAGTAAAATCCACATGACAGTACGGTTACTGGACTAAATGTTTTCAAGAAAATAATTTGGCATGTACCAATTATTGAAACTGTTTTATTTGAGTTCTACATACAATGAACGTCTGTAACAGTGGTATTCAACCTGGAATTTGTGAAGACATCTTTCGGGGTGCGTAAAATTCAGAAAAGTATATATGTATGTAAAATATATATAATCATTTAAATCTTACTATCAAAACATTATTTTGGAATAAAATTTATTTTGTTTATTTGATTTATTTTAGATGTATTGTACAGTAGAACGTCTATAATTTGGACTAAAAGTTTATATCATCTATAATCCGGATCGCCAAGACAAAATATTATTTATAAAAATAATCAAAGAGGTATCAATATCAGAGACATAGCTGCTAAAAAAACGCGCCTCAACCCTTGTAAAAAAAACAACTGGGAGCTTTATGTTGTTGGATTTTTGCCTTATTATATTCCTTCAGAGTTTGTGATATTTAGCATTAAAAGAGAAATGTGTAAGTTCATTGTTTAAATGAAGTAAAATGTTTTTATTGAGTTTTCTAAGTTTCTAGGCTAAAGTTTTTTTTGTATAGGTACTATATTCTTGAAAATCCGGACAAATCGATAATCCGGACTGGTTAGATTCTCAATTAGTCTGAAATATCTACGTTCTACTTTATATTATTGAATGTGTATAGCTTTATTAATGCATCAACAACTTTGGCAGTATATAGTCGAAAATAAACTATATCAGGGGGTACGCGAACAAAAATGTTTGAATACCATTAGTGTATAACACAGTCTCTTTTTCAAAAATTCGGAAGCTCAGTCCAATTTTTACCTTATATATATTTTTCAATAAATTGAAACTATTATTAGGCCCATTCTTATTTACTAAATAGTCCCTAATAACACTCCCCAATTTTTTTTAATCAAGCTATTTCAGACACGTCCCATATTTTAAATTCACCCGGATAATAATTTCGGCAATAATATTTGTTTTCGACCTTCCTTTCCCAAAATTTAGTGTTACCAGCATAAATACAATTAAAACAATACAATTAAAACAATACATTAGGTTTTCCGTAAATTTTTGTATTCATAAAATCACTTATTCTACTTGAGTTAACACAACACTAAACAACGGATACAAGTTTATTTTCTGTAATTAGCATTTTTTTTTTAGTTGGTTTCCTGGCTAAACAAGATGAGATTTTATCAGGTTTAATTGGATTTCAAAGCACGACTACCATGTGTGAATCTGAACTTAAACAAAACTAAAAAATCAGGCAGATTATTTAACCAAATTGTAAAGTAAATTTTATTATTTTTACACGAAACATTTAAAAACGTATTTAATTCCATATTGAAATTACAAAAAAAATCATGCGTTTGAACAAGACTTTAGTGAAGCAAGTTAATTTTTTATTTTATTTCTAAACCACCGACCTTGGATTTTTTTTTAATCACTGACTATTATAAGTCATCTGCCCGAAATTGTTTTGTAAATTTAAAATTTATATAACACATTCACTTGTAGAAAATAAATGGTACGGCACACCGCACAGACTTTCTCTCTCTTTCTATAAACTCGTAAGATTTCTGAACGGAATAANGATTATTTAACCAAATTGTAAAGTAAATTTTATTATTTTTACACGAAACATTTAAAAACGTATTTAATTCCATATTGAAATTACAAAAAAAATCATGCGTTTGAACAAGACTTTAGTGAAGCAAGTTAATTTTTTATTTTATTTCTAAACCACCGACCTTGGATTTTTTTTTAATCACTGACTATTATAAGTCATCTGCCTGAAATTGTTTTGTAAATTTAAAATTTATATAACACATTCACTTGTAGAAAAAAATATATATTCGTTCTTTTACTTATTTTATTTACCATAATTGGAATCAGTGAATTTTTTTGAACCACTCTGTTAGAACAACCCTTTCCACTTGTTGACAACAATTAACTGAAATATTTGAGTTTTATTCCAAAATATTACCTGTCCTAGTTTTGGTATAAGTTCTCGCCTACAGTCTCCATGAGCTAATATCCTTTACTGGATCATTTTTAATTTCATGCACACACCCCACATCCTCAATTCCATGATATCGGTTCACCCATTGGGAAAGTATAACACTTTGTACAGTCACATTTTATGGAATTAAATATTTTAAGCACATTCTATAAACACAATCAACATTTTCATAGTTTAATTTTTTTAAAGTATTCTTTAGTTACAATTTTCTAGGAACTGCTGTCGAGGGTAGATAGTTAAAAATACAATACGTTTAGAAAATTAATTTCGATTCGCACATCAATACTAATTTATTTGTCCTCCTGTGATTGATTTTTTTGTAGCAATCTGTAGTTACAATCCTTAAGGTGGGATCAAAGGGGACGCGAGAAAAGGTGAGTTTTTTTGCATTTTTTATGGCAAAATATTTTTTTTTGGCCAAAATAAATAAAATATTGCTCCAGTACAAACATAGAATTTAATTTTCTTCACATGATGACCTCAGAATTTCTTGTAAATCTGTCAAGAGTGTACTGGAATTAATTAATAAGAACTTTTTCTCTTCATTTAAAAAGTTTATCGTCTAGTGCCTCTATGCTCATCAGGGATATTCAGGAACTGTTGATATCATCATGTGAAAGAAAAAAAAGTTTGTACTGTACTGTATTGCCATAAAAACTGCAAAAACACTGGCCTTTTCTCACGTTCTTCCATCCAACCTTAAGAAAGATAAAGTCAATACAACTTCTACAAAGTGTTGCGGATCTATTCTTCGGGACTCTGTGGAGAGAGGAATATGTTACTATGGAATCTGTCTTATTACGTACTGCGGATCTTACGGACACGAAGTTTGTAGACGGGACTTAAAGGCGAAATAAACCATTATCGCCCACCACGAAGAATTTTTGTTTATTCCCCCCTCCCCCTTATTTTAAATTCTAAACAAGATCTCTGTGCTCAACCTGCCGTAAAAACACGTTAGTCAGACCTTTATTCCCCACCCCCCACTCCATCCCGTGGCAACATTTTGTTGTAAGGCGAGTCGGTTGTTTTAATTGTCGGGAGTTAATTGCTCACCGGACATATTGTTCACACTGCACTGGTCAGATTACGATCTTCGTTTCCTCTTACTCATTGCTGCGAGGAGGTAACAGCTGGGACTACATAACCACACACACACCAGGCGTACCAAACTTACCACTAGACTTACCAAGTGATAGTTTTATCGCACCGGTACTCAGAATTTGAGTAAACCGTGGGCCTGGCGTCAGGGGTCTTCCAACACCTTTTAAACTATGATCTTGTTGCTCACCGCATCTTACTCCACATTGATATTCTTACAGATGGACTTTTGAAGCACCTTTAAGAAAATACAAACCCTCTTCGGTGGCCGCATGGTACAAGGCATCACTCTCGCAGTAGACTAAGACTGCCGATGACGAGGAGATCGATTCGAATCTCGGTCGGTTGTACTGAGGGTAATTTTTTTTTCCAAAAAAGTGTTCCACTTTACCTCCACGTAAATCCGGCTATACTTCCACTAAATATTACCTTCCTCATCCTTAAAACCACTAGCGTAATTAATACATTGGCCTAAGCGTTTAACCCGAATGGGTAGTAAGACGGAAGTACTAAAAAAATATACATATTTTTGCAATAATTATTGATAACATTAATAATTAATAGTGTTTTATTTTTATTTTTAAAAGCGTCTGTCATATTTGACGTTGAGAGATGCAGTATCTAGTTCGGTCACCATATGTATAGTCTTTTAGCCACCCTGTGGGAGCAGAGCGTTATCCAGGGTATACCTTGGAGGTTGTCTATACATCATACCCACAATAGGATGACGTCATGATAGTGAGTATGAAGGTGTGGGGCCAGTGGAAACCTTAAACCTAGCTTAAGACTAACTAGTCAGACCATCGTGACCATAAGAAGTTCCCCTTTTGGGAAAAATACCTATAATACCACTGGGAGTCGAGCTTGGGACTTCTTATATCAGTATCCAGGGGCGCTTACCGCTAGACTAAGAGGAGGGGCATCATAAGTGTTATTTTATAGGTATTTACAATAACAAATAATGTGACAGCTGCATATCATATGGCAAGACGTTTGAGTACGTGAAAGTAGATCCACTGACTTGTTCTAATTGTGATATACGCCCATTTGTAAGAAAATTATCCTGCCTATCTGCATATTTACACTATATGGTTAAGAATTAAATAGCCAAAGCTATCATATTTGTTTTAGTGGGGATTTACTCGCATTTAGATATCATATTCTGAAAATTTAAAATGACACCTGGACACGGGAATCGAGCCCGATACCTTTGGCTTAATACGCCACTGCTCTAGCCACTGAACTATCCAGGAATCATCCCGTGATCAGGATCATTCTTCACTCATAATTTAAGGCAGAGTATATGATGGACGTGCGGAAATCGTCAGCTACAAATGTGTGATTTGCATTGGCGTATTAAGCCAAAGGTCCCGGTTCGATTCCTATGTCCAGGTGTCATTTTTCAATCAGAATATGCTATTAGGTTAAGGATAAATAATAAAATATTTAAAGAAAATGTATCCACATCTTCGGGGATGGAGAGAGGGAACCCCATAAACTTGAAAGAAAATTGAAAAAGGATACATAAAATATCTTTTAAGGAATGTAAACAAAATTTCTGTTAGTATAAATGTTTACTTAAATATTTCTCAACTGCATTTGTGGTCGTATTGTCTAACGTGTCACTCTTTTATGAGACCGGATTACCTATGATGAAGGGACGGGGTTCTAATCCCGCTCAGAATTTACTGAGGCTGTTTTTTCCTCAACTTTTTCTATTCTCCCTCTACGCAAATAAGGATACATTCCCTCTATTTCTTCCGTCCTCATATCTACCCCAATAGTGAAACTATGCGGATATATTGAACGGATAGTAAGATACTGTGAGTACACACACATACATATATCTGCGAGGGTGGAGAGTGGGAAATCATATAATATGTAGAGTTTATGTTACCAAGACTATTTTCTTTTTATGTAGGTAGGTTAAATTAACTTTAGAGTTAAGTAATATTGTGACACAAAACTATTTTATTTCTTATTTATGTAATTGCCTACTTTCCCAAATGACCAGTTTTGACAATAGATCTATTTTTTTAAATATCCACAAGATGTGTATCGTACCAAAATATTATATAACTAATATAATTTATTTTAATTAAAGCAGTTATTCTTGGTAAGAAGAAACATAATAATTGGAAAGTTTTAAGATGTGCTGGTCGAGAACAAAAAGGTTAAGTGGATAGATTGGGTAGCTAATGAATGAGTTCTAAGAAAGGTCAATTAAAAGAGAATCATCATGCAGATGATTCTACGTTTTTTTTTAAATTTAGCGTCTTACTACGCTTTCTGGTTACACACTAAAGTACTAATTACGCTAATGGATTAGGAATTGAGAAAGTTGAATTTTAGATCAAGTGAACCCGCATTTGCGTGTAGAGCTAGTGTAAAACCATTTAGGAACCCCCACCCCAATTCACCCAACCAAGATTAGAACTCCAATCTCCCCATCTTTGGCAGTCTGGCTCAACACTAAACTAGCGCGTTAGCTAACTACGCCGATGAGGCGGCTCATTCCACGAAAAGGACAACTTAATCGTTAACATTATGAGAATAAATTGCATTTTTTTGACATAGCGTCTTACTACCCGTTCGGCTTATACAATTATGTACTAATTACGCTAATAGTTTTAGGAATTGGGAAGGATATATTTAAAGGAAGTGTACCCGCATTTTCACGAAAGGAGAGTGGAAAACTAATGTGAAAAATCCACCCTCACTAGACCCTACACCCGAGCGAGATTCGAACCTTGATATGTCTGTCGTCGGCAATTTAGTCTTCTGCGAGAGTGACGCCCCAAACCAGAAGTCTTCACCCTTTTTATGTCCGAGGGCTAAAGTTTCTGTCTCTCGTTGGCTCGCGGGCCACAATACTATACCGACCATATTTAGATTGAATGAATATTAAAATATTCGTATTAGCTCATTCTTATACTCACACTAGGGACTAGGCCTGTCTCTGAAAGGTGACGTTTCGGATTTCTGGTGAAGCATGTTCTCTGTTGTTTCAGACCAGGAGATATCGCAGTTTGTCTTATTTAATAGAGTTGTCATTTGCAGTTAGTGTAAAAAATAATACTTCTTTTTATGTAAAAAGAAAATATCGTTTATAAAATAATGTGAAATATGTAAATAAAATGTGTATATATTTTAGTAGTTGATTATGTAAAATATAAATCTGTATTTATTATTTTTTTGAAATAATTTTATATATTTTATGACCCAGAGGGCCGCAACAAATGTTACCGTGGGCTGAAGACCCTTGTCTTAGACCATGCGGTCACCAAAGCAGGTTATTGTTATTATTATTATTATTATTATTATTATTATTATTACTAGCGTCTTACTACCCGTTCGGGTTATACGCACTTATGCTAATGTGTAATGGTAGGGTGATTGTGAGATGAAGTGGAGGACCTACAGTTTAACGTGGGATCCGAACCACGGTGTAGGCCTGGCATTCCACATATTCACAAGTTGTGATTAATACACGTCTTGTCAGAGGTGAAGGAAGGGTTTGGCAATCAGGTAAATCTGTGCCGGGACCGAGGATTGAACCCTGGACCCTGAAGCTGGTTGTTATAATTACTACGGTACTTTCCATTTAGAGCTAATATAAAATGTATTAATAAGTATTTAGTCACAACTTAATAGAATTTGAATATGATATACATTAGGCTTTAAATTAGCAATACCCGCTTCAGTGTGCCACGTGGTCTAACGCGCTAATCTGGTGTTGGTCTAGACTGTTGAAGACCGGGAGATCAAGGTTCGATCCCGGTCGGGTGCACTGAGGGTGGGTTTCATAAATGGTTTTCCACTCTCCCTCCACGCATATGCGGGCGCATTTCCTCTAAGCTAAGACCTCCCAATCCCTAACTCATTAGTGTAATTAGTACATAGGCGTATAACCCGAAGGGGTATTAAGACTCGGTGCTACAAAAAATTAGCAATGTAATTTTTTTAATTAGTAACAAATTCCTTTGAAAAACTCTTAAAAAGTAAATAAGCCATTTTATAGTTGTCGCTTGGATAAATTTTATTTGTAAATGCGAATTCAGGCATCCAGGAAACAGTTGTCAGATCAAACTCGATAAAAGACTGGAAGAAATGGGAGGAGAATACTGGAATGATTTATGATTAATTTGTGATGTAATTCACCAAACTCTGCTGTGTAAAAGTTTTATTTTACTATGAACTCAATTTGTACACAATTTGCCACCATAATAGTGAAGTGTTGAGGCACGACTTTTTTTTTATTTTGTAGTCCATTGTTAATGACAATAGGGGGAGAAATAAAAAAAATCTAGGACCTAAAAGCGAAATGAAATGGCAACGATCTGAAATTATGGTAGTTGGTTAATTTGTCAAAGCAGTAAGAAGTTTCATGTTATGCTATGAGTGGTCGCTGCTTACGATTATTGAGGGCCTACTTATTTCCTTTCTTTGCATTTGACTGTAAGCCTTTCAGATCATGGAAAAGTGTACCAAGTAGCTAGGTTGCTTTTTTTTTAGCCCCATGTCTTACTAACCCTTTCAGTTATTTGCTTGTATAGTACTAACTCGCTTTGCTCACTGGGGGCTCCGCCTCCAAACCCCAAGTGAGTTTTCTTTGAAAGTGGATGTAAACTAATCTATTTCCAGCGTTGTTTTGAACGTAACCACTTAAAGTTACCAGTATTGTATTGAATATACCGCACCGACTTTTAAGTTGCTCCGCCATTTTGAGTTTATTTCGGGGGTTAACATTTTTCAACTTTTTGGAATTTTCCCGTCGGTTACAGGCTAGAAGCTATAAGTTGGTCAAATTTCAAGTTTCTAGCTCTTCTGGAAGTGGGTATACATTAATGTCAGTGAGTGAGTGAGTGAGTCAGCCATGTGGCTTTATAGTAGTATAATTACGCTAATAGTTTTAGAAATGAGGAAGGCTTTATTTAGAGGAAGTGTACCCGCGTTTTCATGGAGGGAAAGTGTAAAACCATTTTGGGAAACCACCCTCAGTACACCTAGCTGTTATTCAAACCTCAATCTACCCGTCATCGCCAATCTAGTATAATATTGTGAGAATAGCGCGTTAGACCACACGGCCACCGTAGTGCAAACGTACTTTGGTGAAATTATGTATTGTAACTACAAGGTGGGCCATAAACAAGTCACATATTTTCCTTATAACTAAATAATGTACATACATGATTAATCATTTAATGCAGGATCTTTTAAAATAAATTATAAGATTATTATTATTATTATTATTATTATTATTATTATTAGCACCGCGTCTTACTACCCGTTCGGGTTGTACGCACTTACGCTAACGTGCAATGGTAGGGTGATTGTGAGATGAAATGGAGGACCTACAGTTTAACGTGGAATCCGAACCACGGTGGAGGCCTGGTATTCCTCACATTCACAAGCTGTGATTAATACACGTCTTGTCAGAGGTGAAGGGTTTGGCAATCAGATAAATCTGTCCCGGGACCGAGGTTTGAACCCCGGACCCTCAGCACAGAAGTCTGACACCTTACCCCTAGACCACCAGGTCACCTAAAAATTATAAGAAATATACTAGTTTAGAATTACTACTACTAACATCTGGCTAGAATTTTAATTGTAAAATAGAAAAATTAGATAAAGTATAAAATTATTATTTTAATATGGAACCAAAATCTTAATTAATTTTTTTCACATAAAAATACATTTATGCTATAATTTAATTTTAAAATCTAATTTAATTTATTTGATATATGCATAGTTACGTTAGTCTTGTATAGTCTAAATCTAATTTAATTTATTTGATATATGCATAGTTACGTTAGTCTTGTATAGTGTATGAATACCAAGAAAGAACATCACAAAGGGTCAGTTTCATAGTCACACTAGTACGCCTCAAGTGCTGTGCTATACTAAATACGAAACGACATGTACATAGACCAGAATGAAATGGGTCAGTTTCATAGTCATACTTAGTACGCCTCAAGTGCTGCGAAACTGGCCCATTCCATTTCAATTTCAGGTAGGTGACGTCTTGTATTTAGTATAGCGCCGCACTTGAGACGTACTAAATCTGACTATGAAACTGGCCCCAAATATAAGAGAAAGACTTATAACGCCTCAAGTGCTGTTCTATACTAAATACAAGACAACACCTACCTAAATACTTATAAACAGTTTACTATTCACATTAAAGGAATGGATAATTTATAAAGGCGAGGCTAAAACAAAAGATATTTTGTCAATAAAAGTAACAACATAGGCCCAGAAAATATTCATAACTTAGTGAAAAATCGAGGTATCAATATCAAATTTTGTATGTGTTATCTATGGACAGCAAGGAACAAGATAAACTCTTTGATGGAAGAACGACCTTAGCTTACTAAGACCTTTCTTCCAGCCAACGCCTCATTTGTTAATTTACTAACCCATGAAAAGTTAGGTTTAGCTAGGTTGGGTCGGGACTATAATCATTAATGATATCGGTATAGGTAAATTATCTAAGGTTTAAAATCCAGGTTTGTGTCCTAATAATAGTGACTAATCCACCTACTGATTTACACTCTTACGTTTTATTAATAACATAGAAGAAAGTTTTTTATCACCGCATCTTTCTACCTGTTCATGGTGTACACATATATTAATTACTCTAATGGGGTAGGGATGAGGAAGGCAGTATTTGCGTTGAAGGATAATGGGAAGCCATTTAGGGAAAACCACCCTCAGTTTACCCAGCCGGGATTAGAACCCTGACATCCTTGTCATATGCAGGTCAGTCCAACAAGGGAGTAGCACTATTGACCATAACAGCATAAAAGCGGGTAGCTATAATATTATAAACTATATTTACTATAGTATATAATTAAAAGTTACAACTGTAAAATAAATGGTACGGCGCACCGCACAGACTTTCTCTCTCTTTCTATAAACTCAAGTATCGTCAAAGTGTTGCACATCTTC
>CABFWB010002255.1:80077-116257 GCA_902151455.1 Timema bartmani | reverse complement strand
CAGACACCTGGAGTGTAAGTTGGCTTCACATGCTAGTATCAGACACCTGGAGTGTAAGTTGGCTTCACATGCTAGTATCATATACCTGGAGTGTAAGTTGGCTTCACATTGTAGTATCAGACACCTGGAGCGTAAGTTGGATTCACATGCTAGTATCAGATACCCCAATTGCTCAATGGATATGGGTATTAAATATTTGGGGAGGCAATAAACCAATCCAAAACAAATGTAAATAAGCAGTTCACCTATTTGGCATATTTGTTTAGCAAGTATTCTTAAAATAATTCCAAAATATTAGTTTTACCAACAATATTTTTTATTATTTTGACTACAGCACAAAAACTATGGAATATACTTTACTTTAAACAACTTAATTCCATTTTTGGAGCTTATTTTAATATCTTTTTAATGAAACCTTGAACAATAAAATCGGTCAAATAGTTACCATGATAGAGTTTATTAAATATTCAATGGTGGCCATATTGACGACATAATCACGGGTATGTGCCACATATGCGAGCGTGATACCATGATTATTCTTGAACTAGAGAGACTTATTAATCAAATTAAGCTACCCAAATATACTTTTCACTAAACCTGCCACAACATGAGATTTTCTGACATGCTTCCTTACTATAAAGTCAACATTAAATGTGTAAGGATGTGTTTGTGTTAGTGTTAAAAGTGTTGCACCTGAATAATTATCTATTTATTGTGTTTTGTTCAAAACTTTACTTGTAGTATGGTGGTAATTTAGCTGTGTGTAGTATTTAGTTAGTATTTGTAGTAGTCTCTTGTGAGCGCAACAAGTTTTGTAAGTATGAAAGTATGTAAGTAATGTTCACTGCTAAGGAGATTGCTGAACTGGTAGAGAGAGAGCCAAAGTTTAAAGAAAAACACGTCAAAATAAAAAGGAGACTTTTTGAATATGAGGGTAATTATAAAGGTCTAGGGAAATATATGTTTGCAGAGGGAAAATTGAAGATTGAGTATTTTTACCCAATTTTTGACACAGCTTTACAAAGAATATATGAAAGATTTACACATTTAACCAAATACGTAGAACTGGTTTCTTGTATTTTGTCAAAAAGTAGGAAGAAATGAAAAATGATCTGAGGAAACGTTCTGAACTAGAAAAGGAGTTAAGTGTGACTGAGAATGATTAAAGAGATTTAAGTGAGGATGGACTTTTTATGGAAATAAAAGTATTTCCTGGAGTGATTCCAAAAGAAGTGGACACTGCAGTAAAGGCTTTGAAGATTTTTAACCCATTTCTAAATGTTTCTATTACATAAAGGATTTGGTTAACAATGCTAGTGAGATTTACAAGCGCAGGGAGAATATGTCACAAGAGAGACTCACGTCGTTTGCAACCTTTTCAATAGAGCACGACACTGCATCAAAGATGAATTTTGATGATGTCATTGAGGACATTGCCAGAAAGAAAGCAAGGAAATACAATTTTTTTATGACAGGTAAATTGCTATTTCCTTTAGAGTATTAAATAGTTTTTGTTATCTTGTTTCTTTCCATGTTTTTTTTTATTATTCTCCTTAGGTTTACTTAAACTTGCAGGAAGACCTTGATACAGATATTGATGTGAGCTTATTATTTCTGTAAAATAATTTCAACTGATTAAATGGAACTAATATAATTGAGATATAGATATTCCAAATGTCAACGTTTATACTTAATATTAACTTCCCCTGAGGCCGTTAACACCAGAAACATTATCGAACGAGTTCCAATAACAGCTATTAGTTACTACACACATGTGTCGGCTACAGCGCTTGGTGGCTGAATGTGTCACCCAGGTTGGGGTTCCCCTCATCTCTTTACTGGTTATTTATCGAGACTTTACTGTTCTTCTCACATCTTGGGACACCCTCAGTCTCCTTCCATCACGGGACTTCCCGTATTAGCACCCTATATTTTGAAATATAATAGGCTCTAAGTGCCACCTCTACAATTGACCCCTCCAACGCAAGTCACTACTGCAAAAAAATGTTCATCTTTAGATACAGATCAATTTATTTGGAGGAGAAACTCTAACAAATGTTTGAGAGAAAACATCTCTTACATGTATAAAAAACATTGCTTCTAGCATTATTAAATATATTTACCTTTTAGGCATTTCCTGATACCTTGTATGGCTGAAAATTAGTATATATGTGAAAAATACTGTCATAACACTAAGAACATCATAACTCGTAAATAACACTTGAACTTCATAAGCCTGCTAAATGCCAACAGTTGGTTCTTCAGGACTTGCCAATTGCATCAACAATGTTGATACTTAGAAACATGTATTAAATCAAATCTGCTCTTTATAAATAATAAACATTCGTAGATAATTTGTCAATGGATACTGAAGGTTGTCCAATGTTTACAGACTGAAACTACTTTGGTTAACCCTGACCCAGGTCCAAAGTAGCTGTGAGATTGAGTTCCTTCCCGTGTACACCCCTAATACTGCTGAAAAGGAGGACCCCAAACTATATGCTAACAATGTGAGGCAATTGATGGCCAAGTAAGTCAAACATAGTTTGTGCTAATCTAATAATTTTGTTTCATAAAGGCATGGCATAGCTTATATAAACAAAATTGCAATTTTTTATACTTACTTAATTTTCAAAGGAGTGAAAAAATATTTCAAAGCACTGTCTATAGTTTGATGCTAATGCTTTGCTATTTAGAACAAATAATTTAAACGTAAAAAAGCTCAAAGTTTTTACAATTTCATAAGACGTAATGGAAGTGTGTCAAAACACGAAATATGCTGCTATATGAATGAAACTATTTGCCTCTAAAACATTCTCCTTTTGTTTTCTAGAGACACTTGTAGTCCTTTTGTTTCTAGAGACACTTGTAGAAGTATTTTCCACAAACACCCACATAGTTTCAACAACAATATAACACTTGCATTATTGTACAAACCCAAATAGAAAACTTTCCTGCACCTTTGCATAAAGAACAACATTTGATCACTTTTGAACTCTGAGAAAAGGCCAAGACAAATTTGTAAATACTATAAAATATCATTAAAATATCTTGACTGGGTAGCAATATTTTCAATAATTAAAAACTATGTTTTGGTTTGAATAATTCCCTGCAGAGCTCTGGGAATCCCCGTGTCAGATTACACGTATGATGACTGTCGATTGATGACTCGAGCTAAACAGATGAACCTGCCCTGTGCCCCTTGTCTGGTCGAGGTTCACAGGTTGAGGACTAAACTGGGGTAAGTGTGGTTACTAGCAATATTTTCTGACAGTCTAGTCACTGGAGTGCCCAAACTTTCTTAAAACAATCATTTTCTTCTTGTTGGTGCTTGACAAATAACTAAGCCCTCCGCACAATTTTCATAATTAGGAATAAGTAGTTTAAATGTTTGATTTATATTAATCTGTACATCTTACATCTCATGTTTATTATTACTACAGATGTGGAAAAACGCCAGATTTGAACTTCTCAACACAGCAACAAATTACACTAATTTTTTATAAAACTTATGTAAAAACTATATCCACACAAGCTTATTGATAGCTATTGTAATATATTTTTGTTGGTTTAGAAATATTTTGAAATATACCAAATAAGCTATAAATATAAAAATCGAAATAAATCAGAACACAAGCATAATATTTCATAATTATTTTGTGGGTATAACTTATATCTAGTAAGTAAGTTTGAAGGTCACGCTTACCTACACCATCTTATCTAATATTATTCTTAAAGACAGGTTATAAAGTTGTCATATAATAGTTTTAGCTACACCGAGTAGAAATCAAAATATTGTACCACCAATAGCTAAACATTCTATACAATAAAATTAGTTAAATTTATTTTAATTGTAGTAAGGAGAAGTAAGAATGAGTATTATAAGGAACATACTTGGTAGAAAGGCAATTGGTTGATTGATTGTTACATGTCCACAGCGAATTTTTTTTTTTTGCGTATAACCCGAACGGGTAGTAAGACGCAGTGCTAATAATAATAATGATTGTTACACTTCTAAGTCAATTAACAATACAAGTTATGAAAAATAAAAAGTGGTGTGGTTTAATAAAAGGGAGATGTTAGGTTATGTAGGAGATAGCACAAGAGAGTTGTTAGGTCATGTAGGAGATAGCACAAGAGAGATGCTAGGTCATGTAGGAGATAGCACAAGAGAGATGCTAGGTCATGTAGGAGATATCACAAGAGAGATGTTAGGTCATGTAAGAGATAGCACAAGAGAGATCTTAGGTCATGTAAGAGATAGCACAAAAGAGATGTTAGGTTATGTAGGAGATATCATAAGAGAGATGCTAGGTCATGTAAGAGATTGCACAAGAGAGATGTTAAGTCATGTAGGAGATAGCACAAGAGAGATGTTAGGTCATGTAGGAGATATCACAAGAGAGATGTTAGGTCATGTAGGAGATATCACAAGGGATATGTTAGGTCAGGTAGCAGATATGACAAGGGAGATGTTAGGTCATGTAGGAGATATCACAAGGGAGATGTTAGGTCATCTAGGAGATAGCCATTGGAGATAGCTGATGCTTACAGTTACAGCTACTATTGAGGACATTATGTCACAAGTTTCAATCATTTAGTTTATTTTCTATGCAGGAGGTGGGGTGGATATCTGATACTAATTCATGTTAAAAACTATTAAATTTAATGCATAATTTTACAATTTATTGTTAAATATCTCTTGTAGCTTTGAGTATTATATTTATGGTTCATTCTTTCTCATTTCCTGTTGGTCAATTTTTAGTTTTTGTTAATTTATTACTTGTTTCATGTATTTATTGTTCAACCCTTATATTCCCCCTGATGTATGTCCTCTGTGATATCACTTGTTACCGTTGTAAACTATCAATTACCTGTCTAGTGGCTATGTTAGCTTTACTGAAGTTAAGTATGTTTTCAGGTTGACCCAAAAGACTGTCGAAGAAGACCTCTCTAAGACTCCTCAGCTTGCTACAATCTGTGAAGGTGGTATCAGCTATCAACAGTTTGCCCACATACTTGGAGTGTGCCCTAAAGAAGAAGCTTTGCAACACTTGTTTAAAATTTATGATAAGGTGACATTTTCATATTGTTGATAATTTTCTGTTAGTTTCTGATAGTTTCATGATATAACATGTTCTTGTTGTCACCATGCTATGAGTAGGATGTACATGTTCTTGCTGTCACCATGCTATGAGTAGGATGTACATGTTCTTGCTGTCACCATGCTATGAGTAGGATGTACATGTTCTTGTTGTCACCATTCTATGAGTAGGATGTACATGTTCTTGCTGTCACCATGCTATGAGTAGGATGTACATGTTCTTGCTGTCACCATGTTATGAGTAGGATGTACATGTTATTGTTGTCACCATGCTACGAGTAGGATGTTGCCTGATATAGTGAAGCATTTAGTGTGTAGGCTACTGCTTACATCTTTAGTTGAAACTAAACAAAAGTATGGATGTTGCTGATAAAACACTAGATTTTTACCTTAGGTTCCAACTTAACCTAACATAGCTAACAACCTACTTTCCAGTTGGCTTACTTCCCAGAAGATACCAGTTTTAAGATGGATGCCAGTCAAAATTCTCTCAGTCTCTCTTTGTTTTGAATAACTACCAGATATGTGGACCAATTTTAATTAAAATTGGCATTGATATTCTGTATATGTAGCCCTGATGATGAATGTACATAGTTTTTCAATCTGTGTATTTATTTAAATATGTTGACAGTTCAAAATATTTATTTTACTTAATAGCTCATCTCAAATTATTTGAAGTTATATTGTATTTCTAAAAAATGAGCTCAATTAAGTACCGTAATGGTAATATAACATTTTTTAAAATTCTGACACACATTGTGAGACCGGCTGCTTAAACCATGTAAACCATGGTTATTCTCTATACATATAATGCATTATTGAGTATATTAGTATTATTAATTTGTTCTCTGTCTTATCTTGATCACCAAAGGAAAATATCTAGTTCAAATCCAAAGATAAATTATAAAAGCTTAAGACATTAGTAATGATAGGAAAATGGAAAAAGTGAAATCTACAGCTCACAGAACTACTAGTTATAAAAAATTATTCCTTAATCTATTATTCCAAGTGTGTATTATCTTAAAAGCTAAGATAATATAAAAAGGTACTATCTTGTGCCATTCTGTATTTGTTCTCTTTTTTTCAAAGTAATTATATAAAACCTTAGTTTGCTAACATTATTTTCAAACAATATTAGGAGGAAACAGTTGTTGGTTCTATCACACAAACCTCCTAAAATAATATTAGAAGGAAACAGTTGTTGATTCTGTCACACAAACCTCCTAAACAAATCATTATTATGAGGTTTGTGTTATTGGTTCTATCACACAAACCTCATAAACAAACAATATTAGAAGGAAACAGTTGTTGGTTCTGTCACACAAACCTCCTAAAATGTGCCAGTCTTACTAAAATATAACATGTTTGAAATAAAAAGTCAGTATTAATACATAAATCTCTTAAAAAATCATTATATTATATTTTAAATAATAAGTGTGAACAAAATATGAAAAGAGATACCTAATTAATTGATATTATTTGTGAATGTGACTTTATTGTGAAATTATTTAGGGGAATAGATTGTAGAATAGAAGAGTGTAAAGACAAGTTCATTCTGTTAGAAATTGTGTGAACATTGTCCAACTTAGTTTGGGTTTTCATTTGAATATGAGTTTTAAATTGTGTGCTTTTTCTATGTCATTTAGATGGGAATGGCTTTATTCTACTAAACAAACATTTGTAAAGCTATTAACTTGTATATGCTATTTGTTAATAGCTAAATAAATTAAGATAAAATTAATTATATATATTCTTTTTTTGCATGTAAAAATAGATTTGATACAAAATGCACATATTTGTATTTTATTACATAGGAATTTCAAATTACAAATTAAAGACACAACCATGAACTTGGGTTGTGAAACATTAGATAGGGAAGAGATCAAGTGCAACTTTGATAGAGATGACAGAACACTAATAGCACTACATCACACTGTTTACTGTGAACCCAGGGCTCTTACCAAGTGATGAGAGTGTGATTTACTTATCATGTCAACTTTCTGAAACGAGGTGTGATAGTTTTTGTGATTTTACAGGAATCTAACAACTCTATGGATTTTCGAGAGTATTTGCTTGGGGTACTTGCCATTTCAAGAGTCAGTAACGCATCAGAGATGCTTCAACTGGCATTTCAGGTAATTTTTATTTACAAAAATAATATTAAAGTATCGATATAGAATATAAGTTTGAACTTTGACATATTTTTGGGCAAAATAGCTGCCGTTTCCCCTTCTCCCACCCATTTCCCAACCCCTCTCCAAATTCCCTTTTCCACCCCCTCTCCATGCCTTAGCCCTACACCCATTCCCATACTCTCCACACCCCACACCCAACTTCTTGAACGTTTAATGGTGGTTCCCCAATGAATTGTGATGCAACTCTCCTGTTCATCTCCATATACATAAGACAGTTTGCCAGCCAAGGGCGTAGAAAGGAAATTTTTCCTGTTGGGGCCCACTTGAAAGTTAACATGTAAGTGTGCATTATTTTGGATACATTTTCTTTAGTAACACTTCTTACTACTCGTGTGTGTTATACGCTTTTGTAATAGTTATTCTAAGGTATTTGGGATGAGGAAGGTTGATTTTATAGGAAGTGTACCCGCATGTGCGTGGAGGGCCATTGAAAAACCATTTTGGAAATACCAGTCTTAGAACAAATTACCAGGTCAACATAAATTATTTTAGAACTCTGTTTGAAACTTTTTAGATAAAGTAAAACCTTGGATTGCGAGCATAATTCGTTTCGTAAACGTGTTTGTAATACAAAGCACTCGTATATCAAAGCGAATTTCCCCCATAAGAAATAATGGAAACTCAGATGATTTGTTCCACAACCCAAAAATATTTAATCTAAAAATGATTAATAAAAAATACTTTTTTATCTTTTTTATTTTCTT
Source organism: Timema bartmani (assembly GCA_902151455.1). Lineage (NCBI taxonomy): Eukaryota > Metazoa > Arthropoda > Insecta > Phasmatodea > Timematidae > Timema > Timema bartmani. The sequence goes on along the minus strand of CABFWB010002255.1, from coordinate 108,254 downwards.
TATTTAAATGTAATTGTACTATAATCAAATTTATTAATTAAATTTAATCGTGGCTGGTGTGAGGTAGACGAGAGAGAGGAGAGGAGGAGGTGGGTTATTGCTTGGAACGACTTTGATTCTTTTTCTTTTTGTGCGACTTTAACAAGGAACCTATTCAATGACACTTGCTTTTGCATACTTTTGAGGATTTCGTGGAAGTGTGTCATTGCATTGTCGTTAAACAGATTCATCGCTACAGCCTTATTTGGGTGATGCTTTTCTACTAAATTTTGCACTGTTTCCCACAATTTACACATCTTCCTAATCTCATTTGAAGTGAAGGATTCCTTCATCTTTTTCTCCTCCTCCTCAGATGAGATCTCCATAACTTCTTGCAGTTGCTCGCAATGCAGATGCATTAGTTCGTTGTTGGTCAGCTCCTGGACATGTTCCTCCACTAGCTCTTGAATGTCATCCTCATTCACCTCCAATCCCATGGTCTTCCCCAAGGACACAATTTCATCGACAACTGATGGCTCCTGTTCATGAGTAAACACCTCGACTAAGTCAGACAACAGTTTTCTCCAAGTATAATTGAGGATTCTCTTGGTGACCCCATCCCAGGCTTTATTGATGATCTTGAGGCAGCTTACGATGTGAAAATGGTTTTTCCAAAACTCTCGGACGATAGGGTTTGCTCTTTCGGTCACCTCGAAGCATCGCTGAAATAGTGCTTTGGTGTAAAACTTTTTAAAGTTCAAAATGACCCGCTGATCCATGGGCTGGAGTAATGTAGTGGTGTTAGGAGGAAGGGACTTGACCTTAATGAACTTGAATTCCTCCAGAAAATCATCCTCAAGGCCTGGAGGATGAGCAGGAGAATTATCCACAACCAGCAAGACTTTGAGTGGTAAACTCTTTTATAAAACGTATTTCTTCACTGCAGGACCGAATACTTTGTTGATCCCCTCAACGAACAAGATACGAGTGACCTAAGCCTTTCTGTTGGACCTCCACATAACGTTTAACTGGCTCTTCTGCAACTTGCATTTCTTGAAGGCTCGTGGATTCTCGGAATGATACACGAGAAGGGGCTTGACTTTGAAATCACCGCTTGCATCAGTACACAACAAGAGGGTGAAACGGTCTTTCATGGACTTGGGACTGGGCATTGCATTCTCTTCTGCTGCAATGTAGGTCCTCTCTGGAATCTTTTTCCAGAATAGCCCCGTCTCATCGCAGTTAAAAACTTGCTGTGGTAGATAACACTAGGAAACCATGAGCTTCTGGAACTCGGCAAAAATGCCTCAGCTGCCTTAGCGTCAGAACTCGTAGCCTCTCCGTGCCTCAAAATACTATGGATACCACTTTTTCTCTTAAAGTTATCAAACCATCCCCTGCTCGCCTTGAAGCCTTCTTTGTTTTCTGTCGATGTACCAGGCAGTTTACTTACGAGGTCGGCATACAAGGTCTTTGCCTTCTCGCAGATAAAGTTCTCGGTCACGAGATTTCACCAGTGGCTTCGGTGTTGTAGCTGGAGTCACGGTCGCCTTCCATACAGATATGTGCCCCGAGGGCTTCTGGCCTTCACTTAGACATCCATCCTCTCTATTTGTGCCTCGGAGGCCCATGCAGTCCTTGTCACTCACAAGGACTTGTACGTAGGACAGCCCCACCAAGCCGAGGAGTTGGGCTGTTGACCATTCCAAAACTACCAGGGACATTGAGTCACCTGGACTGTAAAGGAATACTGGGCTAATTTTATGTGCAAGTCACGGTAGTAACTCTTAACTTCTTTTTATGATTAATTTATATATAATTTATGGTGAAACCAATGAATAATTGTGGAAGTACGTAACTTACTTTTATTGATAGTGAGTGTAATGATATGAATGATAGTGCTAGGTCTTGGGGTATATGAAGGATTTTTTTTCCTTAGGACTTGTGAAGTTGTGTTTAAGGTATGATGGTGCTTTGTGGGTGAATTATGACGGTCATTGTTTATTCAATTCTGTGTAGGGGTTGGTAGGATTTTCTTTTCTTGGGATTTGGTCTGGAGGTGATACATATCTATTCCCAATATGGGCCGACCCCGGCGCCAGTATTATCCTCTGGCTAGTAGAGAACCTAGTAGATTATCCCAGTGGTGTCCGGCCGTGATAAAGGTAGTATTGGCATGGGATGTGTGATTGTGCGTGAAGGTCTGGTAAAGGGATGAATTAAAGGATGGGTTAGGTGGGGTGCTAACCTGAGGAGTGAGCTAATCTTCCAGTATATACATATAGTCCAAGGGTCCAAAACTAATGAAAAGTAAGTGCACCAATCACCACACCAAACATCTTGATATATACTGTACATTCTCGGTTCCCACAGTAGAAAATGCGCACTCCAATAAGGACCGACGTTACAAAGATTATTTCAGGCCTCAGCCACATGCTGCGCTCCCCTTAAAAAGAAGCTTCTTGTTGGCGTTAGCTCTTCTGGCTTAAAAGCTGGTAAATTAGGCTGCCACCTAGTCCCAAGGCACAGCGACCCAATTCAAGCGCCCGACACTAGGTCTCTGAACCAATCATGTCCATGCAGTGCACGACCAGTCCAGCAGTGAAGAAGAAATTTGCTCTGGTCTTCTATTCAAAAGGCCTTCCACAAACTCACTCCAAAAGGCACTGCCAGCGAGCTCCTCCACAAAGTCTGTAAGACAGGATTAAATAGTCCGTGCTTCCAGGATCACAAACTCACTGGCTAGTGATTTGATGAGACGGCGAGAACCAAGTCCACGCTACCAGGATTGTAGACTCGTCAGCTGGTGGTACAACTAGACAGCAGGAACGGTAGAACACCGGTGCTCGCAAGTTGAAGTGAGCACAACACTTCATTTTGTACAAGTGTTCTTCATAATTCTTATACTTTTATGATCCAATCAATTTCGATCTGTCTTTTCAAGTCGTATCTAACTGTAAAAATGTTCTACTATTGCCTGCCTTTTGTTATAACATTGCTGTCAGATTTTTACTTACTTCAAAATTTACTCCCATGTGTTTGTACATAATTATGCTCTTGGCCATGGCCTGGCCTGTTCAAGGTGGAAATGTGTTTTGTCATCTTGGACCTTACTTGATAAACTCTTTCACGTGGCTGTTTCATGCACATAAACATTATAAATAATATAATGACAAAGTAAAGTTAATGAAAGACGAGAGAGAGAGAGCATAGGTTATTAATGTAGATAATGTCCACTTAGTGTTAATTATTCAACACAAACTGATTAAAAATCTTGTAACATAGGTTTGTGCCTATACTTTTTACAAATATTGAACAAATTATTAAGAAAATGGTTGGGCACATTTGAATATAGGAAATAATGAATTAGTTTTAGTTAATATCTGAATCGAAGGATTTTGAACAGGAACCTTAGTATTTAATGGGTTGTATTAGATTATGCTCTGTTTATTTTCATAATTAGTGAAGGGTAAATTAATAATAATGTGACCTGCTTTGGTGGACGCATTGTCTAACATGCTACTCTCACAGTAGACTAGACTGCCGATGACAAGGAGATCAAGGTTTGAATCTCAGTCGGATGTACCGACTGTGGTTTTACCAAAATGGTTTCCACTCTCCCTCCAAAAAATGCGTGTATACATCCTTTAAATATAACCTTCCTAATCCTTAAAACCATCAGCTTAATTAGTACATAAGCGTATAACTTGAATGGGTAGTAAGACACGGTGCTAAAAAAAATAGTAGATGTGTGTGTGTCGATCAGTCAGGCACATCCATGCTCTTGAGCCAAGATACACCAAATTCAACATTGCACTACCACCAACCCATTCAACATGGCACTACCATAAACCTTTTCAACATTGCACTACCATAAACCTTTTCAACATTGCACTACCATCAACCTTTTCAACATTGCACTACTATCAACCCGTTCAACATTGCACTACTATCAACCCGTTCAACATTGCACTACCATCAACCCATTCAACAATCCACCACCATCAACCTGTACCATCAACATTGCACTACCATCAACCCGTTAAACATTGCACTACCATCAAACCATTCAACATTGAACTACCATCAAACCATTCAACATTGCACTACCATCAACCCATTCAACATTGCACTACCATCAACCCATTCAACATTGCACTAACATCAACCCATTCAACATTGCATTACCATCAACTTGTTCAACATTGCACTACCATCAACCCGTTCAACATTGCACTACTATCAACCCATTCAACATTGCACTACCATCAACCCGTTCAACGTTGCACTACTATCAACATGTTCAACATTGCACTACTATCAACCCATTCAACATTACACTACCATCAACCCGTTCAACATTGCACTACCATCAACTTGTTCAACATTGCACTACCATCAACCCCTTCAACATTGCACTACCATCAACCTCTGTTCAACATTGCACTACCATCAACCTCTGTTCAACATTGCACTACTATCAACCTCTGTTCAACATTGCACTACTATCAACCTCTGTTCAACATTGCACTACCATGAACCCGTTCAACATTGCACTACCATGAACCCATTCAACAATGCACCATGATCAACCCATTCAACATTGCACCACCATCAACCCAGCCAAGATTTGAACATTACAGCCTTCAGAGGCCATTTATTCGATCATGTTAGTGCTAAACATATCTTTACACACACATTATGGATACTCAAATATAAAAAACATTGTTTTTGAGAGTATCTGTTGTAGATGTATGTTGTGCTTCAAAAGGAATGCTATTGAATGTTACAGCTTTTTGACAGCAATAGAAAAGGAGAACTGACGTTACCTGATGCTACACAGGCCCTCCTTCACTCAACATCCATGTCACCTGAAGATGTGCACAGTATGTTCACAAAAATTGACACCAATCTCAGAGGTTACATCACTTTTGGTAAGATGTGTTCACAAATTAAATTCCTTCAAAGTTGACAATATGTTAACATAATCACATTCACATCGTTTAATCATTCAACTGGCTGAATCAGGGGTTCCATTCCTCATCCGGGCCGTCACGGCTACAAGGAAAAACTAAAACTTATAATGTATAGTGAAATGCCAATCGTTAATATGTGCACTCATACATACTTTAAAGAATAGAATAAATCATAAAATAAAACACATGTTTCACCGTTATGAACAAATTGTAAGCATGAGATAATTTACAACAAAAATATGTCTACTCTAATTCCTTCTTATTCATTTCTGTAATTTTGTATTTTTACATTTAAAATAATACAAGCTGGTAGGCTAAGTAAAGGACAATTTTCTTTTAAAAAAATGCCGTAAATTTTTTTAAAATATTTGGTACAAGGGCGTCACACAGAATATCTGACATGTGAAGGACGGTGCGGTCTCAAATGGTTAGGGAACCTCTGGGCTGGACAGTAAACGGATCAATACATTTTAGAATGCGTAAATATAATAATTTTGATATTTTAACTAAATATATTTTATATTATAATTCGATAATAATAATAATGATAATAATGATGATGATGATGATGATGATAATGATGATGATGATGATGATGATGATGATGATGATGATAACAATTATAACAGCAATTATAACAACAATAATAACAATTATAACAACAATAATAACAATTATAACAACAATAATAACAATAATAACAACAATAATAACAATAATAACAATATAACCATAATTATAACAATAATTATAATTATAATGATTTGGGAAATTGGAAAAAAGTGTTGATAAGTAAACATTAACACATATTTGAACCAGTGATCTTATACAATACATTGTTTCATGCTTATTGTAAACATTTGTTTATCTGCATCTTTGCATAGAAAAGGGCTAACAAATTTGTATTAATCAAATGGAAGAATATACAGAAGATAGAGATAAAAACAAACAAAAGGTAATGAACACAACATGTAAAAGCCATAAGGTTCTAGTTTAATTTTATATGTTTATATTTCTCTTTATTCGTGTATCTTCTCTCAAATAATAGGTAAGGCATTTAAGTTGAAACACCAAAATATCTTGAAAACAACGTATTTTACAAAAAACGGTTTCGAAAAAAAGGTTGTATTTTTAAAGATAACAGCACTATTTATTTTAGATTTGGTGGACATCTTCAAAGTTATTTCAAGATCAACTTTACTTTTTGAATGAAAACTTATAGTATTACTTAATTTAATTTAATTTTAAAAAAAACTTTTTCCCGAAAGTAGGGGGAGCTTAACTGATACATTAAAAATTTTAAATCCTGGATGACTCTTGAAGCTATTTGAAGGAGCTTTAGTTTTAATAGGTATTACTTTTTGATTCCTTTCTTTGTCATCATGTATAGCATAACATAGTAGGAAGAGAAAATGGTAAAATACAAATATTTTATAGTTAATGAAAATTTGTACTTTATTTTTACTTGACAGGTAATAAAACCTTATTTGTGAAAGGGAACAATTAACAAAAAAAAAAAGTTTTATATGTGATCTCCAAGCCTAAGTTTGGGGGCTCAACCCCAGATTTTTTGGAAATTTTTATGCCCTTTATAGATTATTTAGAGTTGTCCTCACATAGAAGATTAATGCTTCAATAAGCTAATCACAGCAAAGATTATAGATCTTATTCTAATGACAACAGTTCTTAAAATATATTTCTATATTCAGCCAAAGGAAAATCTTTAATATACAGATATAATGTTCATCTAAAAGTTTTCTTCTCAACAGTTTGCATTCAAAATAGGACACAAATCAACCACTTTAAATCACATTTTGAATTGATCCTGAGTCACTTGACAGCTTATTTATATGGCTGTTGGTCAAAATATAAATCTTGGGAATGTTTTATTATTTACATACCAACACCTTTTTGTAGTTTTTTAAATAAATATAATAACAGCTGTTATAGCTTGTTTTTTAAATTAATTTTTATCTAAGGCCATATTTAAGCTACATATGCTTTAAAATCAGAGGTAGTGAAATAAATCTAAATGGAGTCCAATTTAGAACAGAGGGTTAGTGGTAATATTTTCCCAAATGGGGCAATGCCTTCCTTTACTCACCCCCACCCCATCCTAACCCCAGTTCCGCCACCACACATACTATCCATCAAAGATCACAAGATTATATGGCTTTATGAATGTTTATATTTACGCAGTATTAAAGGGAAAATTGCGCTAAACGGCTGTATTAAACTAAACATTGAAAGGAGGGTTGAAGGGAAATGCTTACCCACTTACCAGGAAATTGTAGCTCTCAAAGTTCACATTTAAAAACACAACAAAACACATAATTATGTAATTTTCCGGGTACATTATTCCCCTTCTTCAGAAAAAGATATTAAAACACAGACTGGACTATGGCAGCTTGGAGAAAGGTTAGAAATAGGTTTGTATAGGTTTATTTGTAATTCTAATCGTTTTTGTACAATCTCCAAGTGAAACGTTTAGGTTAAAGTTAACATTTGTGGAGTTTCCACTTCAGATTATTTTCCTTTCACACCCAAGCTACGTTAGGTTTGGGGATTATTTTAATATTTTCCCAGAGTCCAATCGCCATGGTAAATGTGGTAGCACCACCCAGGGACTTGTAGTATGTTCATCAGGACACCTCAATGAACAACTTTATCAATTTTGAAAACTCCGTGACTTTTCTTCCTATTTTGGCTAATTGGACTGGGCAAATTGTAATTTATAACTTTGTTTTTCTATATGAAGTATTTTCAAACAAATATATCTATGACAATGAGCACTTGTTTTCAACCCGCTAAACATTTAATTAACTATTGTGTGTTTGAAATAATCCACCATATCTTCCCTCACAACCAGCACAAACTTGACGCAACACTTCATCCATAGGCTGAGGTTAAAATGCTCAATAAACATGTGTTTCTCTGGTTTGATATGGTAATCTATTTAATTTGTTCTGTTAAGACCAAGATTATATATCATAATGTTTAGACACATACATAATTCCAATTGTATTTTTTTGTGTGATTGCAGATGAATTCAAATTATATGCACAGCACAAACCAGAGCTATCCCATTTATTTCCCACAAATGACCTTGAAAAGAAGACAATCTGAAAGCACGAAGAAAATGTTTGACTTCAACCAAATCTAGTGTTCACTAGGTACTTTGTGAAGAATAATTAAAATATTGATTCAACTTAAATTTTATAAGAATACCTTAGTGAATGTCCATTAAAATTAAATTCACTTTTCCCAATATAAGTTTTTTCAATCATGAACAGAAATTACTTTGAAATGCAGTTCTTTTGAAGATAGTTATGTTTCATTTGGGTTGTATTTAAAAAAATATAATATATCAGTTTTGCTGGTCTTAATTACAGTGTTTATAATTTACAGAAAAGTGCACCACAATGTCTGTAATACGCACCCAAGCCGGGTGTTATCTGTGGAGGGAAAAGGGGCACCTTTAACAACACTGGGATTCCAGATCTTTTCTTTCATGTTATTGTTCGATGGTATTTCGTGTTCGTGTTCTGGTTCTTTGTTTGAAAGCGCAATATCTTCACAGAATCAATACTCAAAGGTATTGTTAGGAAATGTGACTAAACAAAGGCCTGTGAAGCGAGGCTATGTCCACAGCCAATTGAAACAAGCGACTTAGCGGGAAATAAGAATTTGAAAATATATCTTTAGATTAAAATTGAAACAAGATAACTATTTGATAGGCATTCCTTCTTTTTCAATCATTTAAAATGTGTGATGTTTATGATTTAAAAATAGGCCTACATTTCTATTTTGAAAATGTTTAGCTAATTTAATAGGTAGAAATGGCTTAAATAATATTTCCTGATGTTCCAAGGTGTAGTAAATAAATATATATTAGATTAGTTGAGCTTGGTTTAATTATTATACTGCATTCAAAGTTTAAAAAGGTCTTGTCCAAAAAGTCTGCCAGAACCAAGGTTATGCCATGCCACCTTTGAAAACATATGTAGGCCAATTTGTGAAGTGATTTTAGAGGGTGCCACACACATACAGTTTCTCCAAATACATACCCGACATTCCATAAATTAAATATATCCTTACTTTTTTTTAGCACTGCCTTTTACTACCTGTTTGTGTTATATGCCCATATACTAACACTAATGTGTTAAGAATTAAGGAGGTTGGATTTAGAGGAAGTGTAGCTGCATTTGCATGGAGGGAGAGCGGGAAACTATTTAGGAAAACCACTTTTAGTACACCTGTCTGGGATTGAACTTTTGTCTCCTCCGACATTCTAATTTATTGTGAGAATGGCGCCTTAGACCATGTGGCCACCAAAGGCCAATAGCTAAAGAGCTGTAAAAATTTTCTAAAAATTACTATCCAAGTTGAAAATAGGCCTTATATCCTTATTTTGTTAAGAAATAGATAAAATCTTCTGCTGGATGAATTTCTAGCTTATTTTACATATCGGAGCATAAGTAGCAATTAGCCAATTAATGATGGCAATAATTATGCTCTATTATGCATGAAACTGGTCCCATGGCAGACGGTAAGAAATCGTAGTTTTCAGCATGAGCTCACATTGAAATACTCAAAGCTTGATTGACCCTAGCATTCTATGAAGTCAGTTTAGATAATCATTTCTTATGAAGGATTAGTTTTCACTAAAATAATAGAATGTAGGCCTAAGACTAAAGTGTGGCTTATTTTTGTAATTAAATTAATAAATGTTGCATGTAATGTAACAACTAAAAGTGGTTTGGTTTGTTAAGTTATAAATAAGTTAGTTAAGGAAAGCATATTTTATGTGTATCTCTTTTAGAACTTGTAATAATATTAGTTCTAAATAACAGTATTGTACCAACTCTGCTTATATTTGGGTTATAAATAATATCACCAATGAAAGCTAAAACTACACGTCTACTTTGTACTAAGACTTGTCAAAGGTCATGGAAGGAACTGCTGTTATCTCTGTTGAATACAACTTCTTGATTTGTTTCTTGAAGAAATGTTGGATGTCCCCACAAAGGGCTGTGACCCATCTTGTACCAAGGTCGATAGGTACTTGTGGATATCAACTGTTGATTATTTGGATTCATAAACAAATAGGCTGATTTGTGTCTACTCACAAAGGGCTGCGACTTTTGCGAGGTGAATGGCAGTTATCTTGAATCAGAGGAAAATTACATTTTATTAATATATTTTTCGTTAGAATTCCGCCCAAGTTCCCTAAGGGCTGGTTTCCCATTTTCACTCCAATGGAGTGTGTTACCTTTCATTTCACCAATCTCATACATTTTTTTTCCAAACAAATCTTTCCCATTGTGTCTTACTAACCGTTTGGGATATACACACATGCACTAATTATGCTAATGTGTTTGGGATAGGAAAGGTTGGATTTAGAAGAAGTGTATCTACATTTGTGTGGAGGGAGAGTGGAAAACTATTTATAAAAAAATCACTTTCAGTACACCAGAATGAGATTCAAACCTTGATTTCTTTGCCATCGAGTGTCCAGTCTACTGCGAGTGTGCCGCTTATACCATTTGACCACTGAAATGGGTATGTAAACAATTTTAAGTTGCTATAAGCCAAAACCGGCTTTATGTAATACTAATGCACAAAATGAATATTTACTCTTTCAAACTAGATTACATTATGCATACCTGGACTTCAAACTGTCCCTAGGACTATTTTTACTATAATTTCTGGAATAACTCTAAGAATCCATCCATAAACAACGTAACACTTTTTCTTAAATCCTCCCTATGCCACTATGTAGACATTTAGCCCCCACCCATTTCCCAACAGCGGTATGTGGTTTATAGATGACCCCTAGTGAAGCAACAACAGAATAACTAGCAATGAATGACTTAGCTTGTACACTCACTAGAAAACATGACAAGAACATGCATAAGTAAACAATCATGACACCTTGTCTTAGTGTCTTTGTCTATACAGTGAACTGAGGGTCCGGGGATTGAGTTCCGGCAAAGCCGAAAAATGTAGTCCCCCCTTATCAGTGATGAGCCCAATGAGTGTTTTGTGCCTGTTCTAGTTTGTAAATAATGTCCCTGTATGATTAGTCAGTCAGTTCAACATATTTTGTTCAATACATATTAAATACAGCCTTGGCCTTCATATTTTCTTCTATTAATGACATCACATCTCGAATATTATTTTTAAATAATAGAGGTTTATATTAGTCTTATTAATATGAAAGTGAAAAAAAAAGTATTTAAACAAATATACAAATTTTTGACTATCTTAGTAGAAATGCAGTTAAGCCCTAATTGTTTTATTTACCATAAGAAATGTATACCAATATTGTGCCACTGCATTATAATTGTTATAACAGTAACTATATAATAATTAATTGCTGTTCCTAAGTTAACGAAGCTTACCTGTAAAATTCTCTATTGATTTTGGTCCAATGGGTTCCGAACAGGAATGTGGGTGCAACCTCAATACTAAGAAGGTCATAAGTGCAGACACTGCCAACAGTGTGGACATTTTCTTTCGGAACACAGGATATGGTTGACTGGTCCACATGTTGTAGGTCCGCACAATTAACCAATAAATAGTAGAACAAAGCTATCAAGGGAGTGATGCGTAAGCTTCTTACCGTATAATACATTGTATCTCACATGAGAAACCAAATCATTAAAAATGTAATACTTTCACTATATTCACAAGAAAATGGCGAATCCAACAATACTCTAAAATATGTATTTGAAATTATTTTATTTTTACAACATTTAGAAAACTCTATAAAACCAAAGTCCTAACATAAATATACTAGACCGACATGTCATTTGAGCCATAATCCCTTCAATTTGATGCCATCTTATACCACAAAATACAAATAGTTTATTTTGTGAATATTGAGATATTAATTTATTAGCAAAGGGAATGGTAGCAAGGTTAGATCAAATTAGCTGTCTAATTACTACAAAGAAGGTTAGGTTTAGCTAATATAACGATGTTTATTAATAATCTTGAACTTAATAGCATTGGATTCTCCATATTTTTTTAAGTGTGATGGTAGCATATATTTTAAGATTTTCGGGTTTTATAGAGGAAAAAATTTGTCCAAAAGGTGTGAATATTGTTTATCATCCCCATTAATACTTTCACCAAGCATTAGAAATGGTGGTTCCAGTTTTTATGTTTTACATTCACATAAGACAGACCTAATTTTTAACTTCAAATTGTATTAAAGAAAAATAAGTTTGTCTTAGGCTAGGTTATGATTATTATATACAGTAGTGGGATTTAAAAATGTGAGCCTTAATAGTGCCCTTTCTGGTGAAAGATAAAAACCAAGAATAGTTTACTGAAATTATTTATTTACCTTCCTTAAAATAATTCTAAATCACTAATTGATTGTAGTCTTACAGTTTATTTCACCGTGTTGTCATGTGCTGTGTGTCACATTTGAACTGAAGGACTGGGGTCCCAGGAGGACAATCATATTGTCATCAAATTTGCAACATTCTGAACTGTGAGGCGGCTCCTTTTATCTCAAAATATATTATTCATTGTAGAAAACTCTCTTTCTGCCTCCGCAGAACTAACAGCAATGGTATTGATACAGTACTTTGAATCTCATGGTTGTGTCGATGTTTTAGAACATTTTCCACATAGGCCTAGTCACAGAAATCATTGATGTTGATTTCATAATGAAAGAGGTTATTAAATTCACACAGTTTTTCTTTAGCAGTTTTCCAAGGGACAGTAACTTCATTAGTATTCCAGCTCTCTGGGTCTAGTGCATTTATAATATCCCTAATTTTGCTATCACCATTTTCTGTTTTATTTCCTGATTTTAAATGATCACTATATATAAACATTGCTTCTATGTTGTTGATAACTGCCTCCAGTAGTTTTTGACAATTAAAATTAACATATTTTTGACTGTCAACAAAGTCAATATGTTTAAAAGCATTAGTATTATTGTAGGTACAACTTTCTTTTCAAAGTTTCAATAAGTTTCCATAAGTTTCTTTGAGTGTTTCTAATGCCTTAATTGTTCTTTTTTATTAATTTTTCAGCTCTTGATAAATTTAAATTTCTGTTTTGAAGGGCATTAGAAAGTAAGGAAATTTCTGCAATATATATTTCATTAGTTTGCTAAATTATCTATAAGGAATCTGTTGCGAAGACAGGATGTTATTCCAGAATATTCTGTATGTGCAGAGAAATATTTGTATAGAGTTGGACGAGCACACCATACAGCAAGTGTTGAAATAAGCTTCAAGCAGCCCATCTTGGTCCCAAAACTCAACCAACCTTTGTAATTTCTACTCAAAATTCTTCAGAAATTTTGAAAAGTTCCTTTATATTTTTGTTTGACTGGTAAAAAATCGTGTAAATTTTATCTACAAACTTTTTGAAGTGATTCACCTGTTTTACTTGAGTGACAGAATCATCAAAGACAGGTTGATGACGATGGTTCAAATACTGCCAAATAATGATGCCTGGAAAATTGCGCTCGCCCCTGACTTGAAATCTAGCATTACACTTGCACCATCAGAACAAAATGCAACCAAATTATTTCTCAAATAGTCAATATCAAATCCAAGATCTCACAAACTTTTGTGTATAGTCTCAGGATTCTGTGCTTCCAACTCAATCAAATCAAGTAAAATTATAGGCAATATATGAGAATCTTTAACTTTTATACAAATTATGAGCACTAGTTTATTAGATATGGTTGAAGCTTCATCAATGATAACATAACTTTTTAGTTTTTATCGAATTTGAGTAAAAATATACTTTTTAATTTCTCTTGCAATATGGTTAACTATTTTCCCTGCAATTTTCTGAGAGTGGAGTCCTGCTCCCTTATCCAACCCATTTTTTTACTTGCAGTTTGATCTCATCTTCAATATCAGAAAATGGCTTATTTCCTTTTACCAAGCTGTACAGTGTACTGAAGACTTTACATGTAGAGCTGATATATTTTTGGTTAATTCTATCTATACATTTGACAAATACTTCCTCAGTACGACCTTTCAGTTGTGCCACGTATATGCCGTGTACCTTTGATGAAAAGTGTTAATTCATTTTATTTCTGAGAGAAGCTTGCTGGATGACTTTATTTTTCCTGCTGCTTCAACAGAGCAGCCTTTCTGTTCCTTCAATACATGAATTCCTTTAATGTTTATGGAATCAAATCTTTCACGGTGATCACAGCCCAGTTTCTTGTTAAAACAGCCAAACCATCATTTTTTTTTCTGAGATTCCTTGACCTGCTTCATATTCCAGCTTTCAGGAATAGCAGCTGTCCAATCTTCATTTCTTGTATTGGAAGTGGATATTGCTTCATCTCTTGGTGTTAGAGGTTCACTGGTGTTTTATTAGTAATTTCAGATTTAGTTTTTTTTTTCTAAAATAATTTAATAAAAGCTGTTGTTGCTTCATTTTTGGGGCTAAGCCTAAACATGTAAAATTGCAACTATTATATACTATTAATAGATTAGTAAATATGTTTTAAATATCATACTAGGTGACCTGGTGGTCTAGGGGTAAGGTGTCCGACTTCTGTGCTGAGGGTCCAGGGTTCAATCTTCGTGTCCCAGCACAGATTTATCTGATTGCCAAACTCTTCCTTCACCTCTGACAAGACGTGTATTAATCACAACTTGTGAATGTATGGAATGGCAGGCCTCCACCGTGGCTCGGATTTCACGTTAAACTGTAGGTCCTCCATTTCATCTCATAATCACCCTACCATTGCACATTAGCGTAAGTGTGTATAACCCGAATGGGTAGTAAGACGCGGTGATGATGATAATAATAATAATAATAATAATAATAATAATAATAATATAATATACTAAGAATGAAAAATGAAAGGTTAAAATAATATATTCCCTTAAAAATGATCGGCCTGGATCCTATGTATCCTATCTTATAAAAAGTAAGGTATTTATCAACACTTTTCATTTCCCAAACTTGTTATGATTACAATTGTGTACTTAAAATATAGGCCTATATTAAAATCAATATCCTTAAAGTCTACAAGATATTAAATTAAAGATAACCTAAAAGTTTGGAACGGAATATTTAAGCTTTATTTTAAGTTTGAAAATTTATTTTATTTATTTGGTTTATCTTAAATATTTTCCTAGTTGTTATTTTAGGTATAGAGTTTTTTCTAGTCATTTGATGTACATTCTGGTATAAAATTTAATATAATAATGGTGAAACCACTAAAACCAATGTAGCACATAGTCCCCGACATCACATTTTGAGTATATAATTTATTATTAATGTCAGCGTTGCTTTGTTTTGGATTTAATATAAAAAGAACACAACTATTATCACTATTATATGAGCGTGTTACATTATAATCCCTACATTCACAATCTAAACATATTTCACATTAATAATATGATGTCCACATTTTTACTTGCCTGTTTAACGAGAGAGATCGTTGACTTCCTTCCGTTAGCTATTGAGCCCCTTGATACATTTCTCGGTAGTGTATGAGACTCGCTTATTGGAAAATTGTTCAAAAAGAGATCAAGAACCGTACTTTGCTCGTAAAGAGAGTCTTAGTGTGGTGAAAGGCACGATGACTATCTTTCAAAAGTTATGGAATTCTAGCAGGAGACAAATGTAGGTGGAATAATAAGTTTTTGTAGTTTGTAGCTCTTCAATAAACTAAAGTTTCGTCACTGCCAGTTAAACAATTCCATAAAGTGTGCAGCTGATGTTCATTTGATATCTATGTTCCCAGTCCCATACAACAATAAAGTTAAATGTGTATCACTCATTTGTCAACTAACAATAAGATGTAAACTTTAGAGAGAGTTAAAAACTAATAATGATAAACTTATTTTATAGTAATTAAATATTAATGAGCAAGTTCGTGTTTGGTTTCAAAGGCTGTGACTATCCCAGGTAGTAAAACGCAGTGCTAAAAAAAACCTCAAGAGCACAGTTAGTTCTAAACATGATGTGAAACTGGTGCTATTACTTCCAATATTTATAGTAAAAACAAATATTTTAATTTAAATACTCTACTTTAAGTGTATTTAATTTTTAATTAAAATTGTTCCCTTCTCCAAATGCCCAAACTTTTGTATTTACAATTATGTGATAAAATGTAGCTACTAGCTTTAATTTATAATAAAATATTCTAGGTTTCTATGACTGAAACAACTTTATTTTATAATTGCTACTTTTTTAATTTTGTAAATTAAATTTTTGTACAAATCCATTTTTAAAGACTAATGTATTTATGATGTGATCATTCCACTTTCTAGTGAAGTACCTGTGACACTATTTATGAATAAAATAAGTTATTCGTATCTATACATACATTTTAATCACAATTATAAAATAAACACTTTCATAAAAATCATGAGTTATATTTTTTCATTATTACATACATAGGAGAAATAAGGAAACAATAGCTAAAGATACATCCAGAGTGTAGACCAATTCCCATTTCAAAAACCTGTGTGAGAATTAATCTGTGTTGTGCAATGGGAGTAGTTATATTGAATATTTCATTCTGGTTTCCGATTAAGTTTAGTATTGGCGTGCACGTGGTGGTGGTGTTCTCAGTCTGGTATCGGCGTGCACGTGGTGGTGTAGTTCTCAGTCTGGTATCGGCGTGCACGTGGTGGTGTAGTTCTCAGTCTGGTATCGGCGTGCACGTGGTGGTGTTGTACTCAGTCTGGTATCGGCGTGCACGTGGTGGTGTTGTACTCAGTCTGGTATCGGCGTGCACGTGGTGGTGTAGTTCTCAGTCTGGTATCGGCGTGCACGTGGTGGTGTCGTACTCAGTCTGGTATCGGCGTGCACGTGGTGGTGTCGTTCTCAGTCTGGTATCGGCGTGCACGTGGTGGTGTTGTACTCAGTCTGGTATCGGCGTGCACTTGATGGTGTTATTTTCGTTGTGTGCTTAAACCTGATGTTTTAGTCTATATTTTTTATGGATAAATAAACACCTATTATAAAAATTTTTCTCAAACTGCGATGTAGTTGATAAGTGCTATCAAGAGATTGCAGAAGATAGGGCATTGAAAGTAAGTGAACAGACGTTTTATTTTTATTACCATTCTATTTTTTCATGTTCTTCACACTTTTTTGTATAGAAACTGGTTCCTTTCATAAGTATTCATTTTAGACGGTTTTAGTATCCTTGCAGATACCTTGTGTTTAAAATTAAGATAACTATTGAGGTTATCAAAAAACTACTAATCCCAAGATATATGTGCCGATAATTGAAAAAAAAGGTTACTTTGGTCCATGATGCAAACAAAAAATATGTATATGAAAAATAACAAAATATTGTTGTAATCAAATTTTATAATGACTAAAAATATTAACACAATATAATCACAATGCAAGTGTTTTGTTATGGATTTGCAAAGGATATTTTGCCATGTGATCACAAAAAATACCTCTAACATTTTCATCAGCCTCTGTGGGGACCCTTCCTCGTCTTTCCCAAGTTACAGATTGGCCCTGGACAGTAACATCATTGAGGTACTTTTCAAACCCCTCTTTGTCTATAAAAATATTATGTAAAGCACAAACAGACATCACAATCCTGTCAGCTAGTTCAATAGATTTTGTAAGAATATGCCATTTAGAATACAAAGTTCCACAGTCATACTTGCTCTAGACAAGTGCTTGTTATAGTTTCGACGTTCTTCAGTCAATATCTTAAGATTGTGTGGTTTTATCATGTAGGGAAGCAAAGGGTATGCCTCATCTGCTAACATCACGTATGGACCTTCCACATTGTTATAAGGCAGATTCTGGAAAAATGGAACTAAAAAAGTCTGAGACCATAAATGTGCCTCCATCACTTTGTTTACCAAAACCTTCAATGTCAACAGTAATAAATTTATAATTGGCATCAACAAATCCGTGAAGAATGATGGAAAAGTTTTTGTAGTTGAAAAACAATGAGCCAGAGCCACAGATAAAAACTAAACGAATACCTTTGCCATCCAATGAGCTGTCAGAATGAGAAAAGCTCCAGATATTTTCAAAGTCAGCTGCACTTGTTTCAGTGATTCTGTAGTTGATAATGGCATATGCAGGGGCTGCAGTTCTTTCCAAAGTATTTGAAGGGTTTCTTTGAACATTTTTTGATGGTGGTTTTCCACTATCCGGAAAACCGCTAAGGCCCAGAATGACATCCCAGTTGATAGATATTTAAAATAAAATAATACATCATTGTACTGTACATATTACAATTAAAATATCTGTCTATACTAAATTGTCTAAGTTAGTCAAAATTAATTACATTTATTGTGTGGTTTTGACCACCTTATCAGAGCAAATACAAAAGTGAAGTTGACATTTTATATTAACTTTTGTTAAAAATTATTTATCTTTTTTGTATTTATCCTAACTTTCAATTGTGTATTTGGTCTGATGTAGGCATAGCCTATGAAAGGCCTAACCAAAAAAGAAAAAACAACTTCAAGGCACTATAACTTGTCGACTATTTTAGAAGGGGAAGGAAATGAGACAAAACATCAAAATCATCTGAACCGATGATACTTGAAACCAAAATGCATTAGAAATTATCTTTTTTTTGCCAAACAATAATAATTATTAATATTATTAGGCTCACGATGCTCATAGAATTTTCCAAATATTTATTCAATTTCAAAATTAATTTTGTTTTTTTCACTAAAGGGGAAGTTTTAATTTCCATAGCGCTTAATTATCCTTTAGGGCTATGATTATTTTAATGAAGTTTAAGGGGTTAGAATGATAAAAGAATATTCACAAAGTAAATGCACCCAAGTTTGTGTGGAAGGTGAGAGTGTAGTAAACCATTTAGGAAAACCAAGCTTAGTACATCTGTCTGTGATTCGAACCCCAAATCTTCCTGTCTCTGGAAAACTAGACTGATTGCACCTGGCATTCAGTCTTCGTGCCCATCAATGAAACTTCCAACAAAATATAACGCATGCAACCAAATAGTTTATCTCCATAAAACAAAATCATAAGAAATACTTTTATTAATTTATAAGAGAAATTAATTAACTTATAGTATTTATAAATTAATTTATAAGAGAAATTTTTTGTCTCTTATTTTTTATTAAAAATAGGTATATTATATCGCCGACTAATGCTATAGTTCACTATTTTATAATACACATGTACTATTGTTGGATTTCTTTGGCTAAAGGAGAGCAACAAATTGTAACTGGAAGCCTTTATCTTCGGCCCATCAGGCAGTGGGCACACAAACAATGACAGGTATGTTTAGTAAGAAAAGAGGAGAAGGACAAGATGGATAGTCTGAAATTATTAAGTGAGAAGCTGCAAGCCAGAAATTTGCCCTAAACATAGTAACTTTGCTGTAAAGGTTATTTATTTTATTATAATATTATTCCTCCCTTGCTTTCAAATCAAAAAGGCACACACTAGATTATGTGTATATTGTCCCAGCCTAATTAATAAATATCTTAAAGTATTGCCTTTATAAGGACAGTGCTTAAAGTGGCCAGCGTTGCCTTTATAAGGTCAGTGCTTCAAGTGGCCAGGGATGATACTCAAAAACCTTACTCATAAATATTTCACTTAGTTTTGTTAATTATTAAAAATTTTATAGTTTTTTTTGTATCAATACAATCATAAAGATATGGAGAATCGATAAAAACTAAAAATTATATTATTTGCATTCGAAAGTATTTAACATCACATTAAAGAAGTAACACTTTGTTTAGTTTCTTTTACTGTCACTTGCCACAAAAGTATTAAATTATTCATAGAAGACTGAAATTGCTCACATCCTGACTCTTGAATTCTCTTAATATGACTGTACTACAGCTTGGTAGTAACAATCGATATGTTGCTGCAGTCATTTAATTAAATATAATTTTGGGATGATAGGTACCATCAATAACACAGGCCTGCAAAATTTGGGTTGTTGAAAATTGTTTTTAATGTAATGGGTGATTATTATGTTTTTTGGTGTGCTGATTTCAAAAATGATCTCCGATTTTCTCTATCACGTAAGGATTTTTCACAAATTGGATATCAAAATATAGAAAAAGGGCTCAGTTTATGTATAATGGTTAAAACTTATTTATTAAAAAAAATTAAATTATAGTTTTATTTACAAAAAAAATAAAGCTAAGCCATTCTCAACACTTACCAAGACTTACAAGTCCTTATACTGCCTTTTTCTTTTATCCTCAAAGCTCCTTTTTGAGCTTTTTCTCTTGTAGACAGCTTTCGGCTCTTCTCTGTACAGCATCCAACAGTAGTCTGCCATCATGTTGATGTTCCATCTGCCTTGGTATCTGCGTTCCATCTCCTTGATGTCTTGATGGAATCTTTCCCCTTGCTCTTCACTCAAAGCACCAAGATTTTCGGGAAAGTAGTCCAAATGGGAATTCAGGAAGTGCACTTTCAAGCTCATCGAACAACCCAAGTCCTTGAATTTGATGAGCATGTTTTCCACTATGAACTTGAAGTTGGGGTCCTTATTTTTTCCAAGAAATTTCGTTACAACTTCTCTGAAAGCTTTCCAGGCATCTTTTTCAAAAACTTCCATTTTTGTTTCAAAGACTTCGTCTTTCAGAAGTTTCCGGATATCTGGACCAACAAAAACACCTTCTTTCAGTTTCGCTTCTGACAGTCCAGAAAACTTGTTACACAAGTATTTAAAACACTCTCCTTCTTTTGAGAGAGCCTTTACAAACTGCTTCATTAAACCAAGCTTGATATGAAGAGGAGGCAGGAGGACTTTTCTTGGATCAACCAAGGTTTCCCTTACTACATTTTTGCTTCCAGGTTCTAATGAAGCCCTACATGGCCAGTCCTTTTTAACCCAGTGCTGCCTTCTATCCCGGCTATCCCATTCACACAAGAAGCAGGGGTACTTAGTGTAACCTCCCTGCTGCCCAAGAAGCATGGAAAGTACTTTAAGATCACCACATATAGTCCATCCATGATCATTGTAATTAAGTTTGGTAAGAATTAAGGCTAAATTCTCGTAGCATTCTTTCAAGTACACAGAATGCCCTACTGGTACGGAAGCATATTTGTTACCATTGTGGAGAAGCACTGCTTTGAGGCTTCTTTTTGACGAGTCAATAAAGAGCCTCCACTCGTTTACGTCATACTGTATGTTAAACCTCACCATCAATCCAGGGACATTGCTACAATAAACCAGGTCACCATCTTGAGAAAAGTATGGAATAAAATATTTTTCTCTGTTTCTGAACCATGAGAAAGAGGTACCTGGAGCCAATAAGTTCTTTTCCTTTAGCCTTGATCCTAACAGTTCTGAAGAATCTTTAGGAAGACCCAAGTCTCTGACTAAATCGTTCAATTCAATCTGTGAAAAAAGTTTGGGCTTGCTGCTCTCTGAAACATCTTGAAATTCTTCATCAAAATCATGGGCCTCCTTATCAGAGTCATCGGGAATCTCCTCTAGTTTATCTAGAGATGTAGGTATGGGTATTCCTGGGCCATGAGGTACAGGACGCATAGCCGACGGAAGGTTTGGATATAAAATGTCTTTCTTATTTTTTAAATTGAACCCCTTAACGTTACACGAACAAAAGTAGCAGTCATCACTGTGATTTTGGGGTTCCCTCCAGATCATTGGGACCCCAAAACGAAAAGATTGTTTCTTACCTTTTGACCACTGTCTGAGTTCTTCTACACATATAGAGCACACTTTATGTGGGGCCCACGACTTATCCTGGTCACAAAGTTTCACACCGAAATATGCATAGTACACTTTTTCAACAAAATCTGTAATGTTTCTTTGTTGTTTCTTTACTACAAAGTCCCCACAAATGTAACAAAAACTGTTAGCTGAATTAATACAAGATCTTGAAGCCATTTATCACACTTAAAATCAGATTAAAACCACAAATAAAACTCAACAGCTGATGGAAAAAAACTTGAGCAGTGATTTTACACTGTATGTGACAACCTTGTATCTCAAAGATTGAGTTGAAACTGAGCAAACATTCAAAGAAATGAAATGAAAGAATGTGGGGAGGGGAAAACAAAAAGGAAGTGAATCATCACTTTTATCCCTTAGTCTTAATATGAAGAGGGGAAAACCAAATGAAGTGAATCATCACGTTATCTTAATCACTGTCTTAAGAAACTCAGTAAACATGTTTCTAAAATTCTCTTTATGACTCATGGCACTGCCACTCATTGTTCCCAAATAACCCCCCCTTCCATCCCTCCTTCCCCTCTCTATTTGAAACCTCTTTATTATAATACACCTTGATCAGATGAAGGCTAAATTTTATTTTTTTTAAGATATGAAATTTTTTGCTTAGAAGCTTAATACACAAAAAGGGTTGAATATTAAAATCTAAAATTTGAGTTTGTCAAAAACTGTTACGTGATGGAATTTTTTTACTATTTTTACTGAAATCAGCACCCAAAAACTATAAGAATCAGTGTTTAGATTCAAAAAATTTTTTTCATTGCAGGCCTGTGTAATTGTCTTGGCACTTAAATCAAATATAGTATTTGAAAAATATATACTTGAAGGTGGGAAACAAACCTGGGACCATTATAAAGACGGAAGTACCAAAGTACTATGTTTAGATCTCATTTTTTAAATAATAAAAATATATTGAAACTTTATAGACTGTATGCAGGAACGAAATGAGTAAAAGTGGAAGGTGAGTGGTATTGATTTGCCTCGGTATTGAGCCTTCTGCAAGAACATACCCTCTAAGATAGCTAATTAACACCACTCACACTTTAGAATGTGAATTAATATTTTTTAAATGCACTCAAAAATCACAAATCTCATTCACTCTTCACGTTTGCTTATTTAATTCTTACATTCTGCCTAATCCCTTTATTGAAGGAAAGATTATAATTTTCGTATTCAGACAAATTACCCTAAATGTTACTCATCAGGACTACATAAAAAAATCCTCTCAGATGCTTTGAGCTAGATGGTAATATTGATTGAGGCTTTAGTCCCTTAATACATCAATATATTTTTTAAATAATAATTTATAGCCATGTTTATATGATCAAATTTTACCAAACAAATAATTACCATGTGATTTATAATACAGTATTTCAAATTTAAATTATCTTAAATCGATGAGCAAATGATTAATTGTAATTTGTATGTTATCATTTGATGTGGGATATTCTTTTTATTCACTCGTTATCACATTCGGGATAAAATAATTACTGTCTAACAGTAAATGTAAACTTGGTGGATCAAACTTTTCTTCAAATTTAAATTGCGCGCGCGCTATTCCGCAACGACACTAGCGCCATTTGGCTTCAATGTCTGATCACTGAAACTCAAGAGTAACCAGACCCGTATATTTTTGACTCTGGTCGGTATCTATGATGTATTTTAGAACCATATCTAGAAACTCCTAGACTTTACTGAACTTAGCCACAGCCACATAAACGTTTATTCTAGGGGAAAACAAGCAATGCGCAGGGTGACAACATCAAACTTTGAAACCAGATATAACTATTAGTTTTGAGATAACAATTAGAGGGCACTCAAATCGAGAATAAATCAAACGAGCTATAATATTGAGATAATAGATGGCAGTAACGAGAAATAAAAAACGTTTAGTGTATTGTGGATGTGGAGCTTTTCAGCCCATTAGTAGAATAATCTATTTAAAGTCAATAAACGATTATATGCTTGCGTAACTCTTCTGTCAGCTAACATTTCATTCTAACTTTGATGACATGTTTAAATATAACTCACTTTACTTATATTACAAGTGTTGCAATTTTTTCTTTTTTACGTCTTCACGCCCTTAATATAAAAGGTCTGATGACGTTTGGAGCAAGCTGTGAAGTAAATTTGTCAATAGACATTCTTCCGACCGATGTACTTATGCTCATATTTCAATATTGTGACCTTTTAACCCTTGGTAAATTGAATTCAACATGTAAAAGATTTCATGACATCATAAACGATGATTTTTTCTGGTCTGATAAAAGCAAAAAGGCAATTGTCACAAACCAGTTCTTTAATCCCATTCGAGAAAGGTAGGTCCAAATCGTGAGGCTAATGGCATTCCCATAGCATTATCTGGGCCGTGGGCCACAAGTTATACACAAATGATAAAGCTAAAGGTACAATTTGTTTAAATTAACAGATTTAAAAAATTTATCATTCATATACAGAGTGATTCACTAGTGACCGAACAACTATTTTGGTAGACTATTTTATTGAAATTTTAAGTTCCAGGTTGTATTTAGATTCGTAAAGGACCTAATAAAATAAATAGGTTATATACCTTGGACATTCTTCAACCGCTCTCTGATGCTATTAAGTTGTTAAGTAAAGTTGTGTTCAGTCCCTAATGAATCATTATTCAACTAACAGGTCAATCTAAACATTTTATATTTATTTACAAAGAAAGTTCTGTGATGTTTCACTTTAACTTCAGCAATCTTAGTAAAAAAACATTTCAGCCATTAAAATATATTGAAAAGTTGATAAAACAATTACTTGATTAAAATGTTTATTATAATACAAATATGACAGCTTTGCATAGAAATAAATAGGCCTATTCTCTTAAAGTCTAAATGAACTATAGAACCTCGGCCTACACTTTGTGTCCCAAGGAAATGGCCCAGATAGGGATGAATAAAGTGTACTTTACCCCTCTTTTTTAATTGTCACAATACATTGTTTGGATGTCCTATTCAATTTATTACACACACAAGAGTAAGTAAGTTTAGAGTCAAATTACATTATTATTTAGAAATTTTTAACACTCTTAACAAATACTAAATCCAAACAAAACAAGTCATTGCCCAAATCACTTTTTAAATTTAAATAGCCCTATTGACGATGATGTGTTACTTTCCTGTGATCCTGCACACTGGATGGATGACACCATCCCATGAAGCTATGTGTTAAACCTGTGATTCTGCACACTAAAATGGATTTGATGTCATTGTAAGATGTGTAGGCCTACCACTTACATTTAATTGTTATATTGAATAGTTTATTTGCTCTATATTTGTGTGTTTAATTTACTTACAAATGAGAGGTTACGCCTAGCTGGGTTGGTAAAGAGTTAAAGTAATAAAAGGTTAGGTTAGCAGGGCTGGATAAGTTTCATAATTCATATAAACTAAGTCTTATTTATTTCCATGGTATCAATATTATGCTTAGAAAATTTTGCACTTAATTAAACTCTCACACAAAGGTCTAGCTTTATTCAACCTTCTAATACACACTAACACCCATTGTATTATTTAATCATAATATTAATTAAATAATTTTTTTTAATGTGTTTATAATTTAAAAAAATCAAACAAGCTTAACCTAACCTTCCAAAAAATAAGGGCCTAATCAACTAAGCTAAACCTAACTACATATATAAAACACCAGGGTATATATAGTTAAGGGTAAATATCCTAGGATTTTACCTGGGTAAACAGTACAACCAAAATTCATAAATAACTTAAAACTTAGTTTTTCATATTTTTATTTGTAGTTCTACAAAATACTAGGTATATATACAATACAGTACATATAATTGTACATGATATATAAAAAATGGTTAGCCTACTCTATTATTTACTGCAAACTAGGAGATATAACCATTCAATTGAACACATTGATAAGTAGTTTTTAATGTTATTGTTCTTTGGTTTCTTTGTTTTTTTATTTTTTATTTATTTATTCCGAATTTGTTTATAAAAAGAGCCAAAATCGGCTCGCATATA
This sequence comes from Timema bartmani, assembly GCA_902151455.1. Taxonomy (NCBI): domain Eukaryota; kingdom Metazoa; phylum Arthropoda; class Insecta; order Phasmatodea; family Timematidae; genus Timema; species Timema bartmani. The sequence continues at coordinate 82,596 of CABFWB010002255.1, read as the reverse complement.
TATAAACATCCTAATGTAGGCGTGGTTCATTCACTAACTTGTTACATACATTTAGGAAAGTGAGATCTATTACAGGGTATACATTATTTGTCCTCACCCGGCCGCATTAATTTAGATGCAATCACCCCAATAATAGTAAATGTATAACAACAACAACAACAAAATATTAAAAATTTACAAAATACAAGACAACAATTAGTACAGTAGCTCCACGACTTATTTGGTGCTGACTGACAGCTCACAGCTGACTTTTGACACTCAACATTTAGGTATACACCTAAATTTTGACTGTCAGAAGTTACAGCTATTAAACACATGTTTTTGTAGATCATATGGTTCAACTTAGGGATTAATAATTTGTGTCTGGTAACGTTTTAAAGCCGTCAGCTGTCAGCTGTGAACTGTCAGTCAGCACCAAATAAGTCATGCATAGGGTTTACAGTATACATACAGATTCAGCCCAAACTATCACATCAGTTGCTACAAAATTTCAGATACCTTTTCACCCTCATACCACCTGGGCAAAATTATTTTCCAGAATGTACCTCTTGACTTCCTTTTTCAAAAGATTAAGTTTCTTCATCTTTATTTCTTGTGGTATTATATTGAAGAATTTTAGTTCCTTGATCCTTATTGAGTTTAGTCCAAAAGTAGTGGTGTTTACTCTGTTCTGGAAATAATTATCGAGACTTCTTGTAAAGTAATTCCCCTTTTTGTATTCCCCAATTTTTGGGTTACTAATAGTTAGGCTGTTTTCAAGTTTATATGCCATTACAACCGTATAAAAAAAAATAGCTTCTGTTAATTTCAAAATAGCCAACCTTTTAAGCTTAATGTCACTGTCCTCATCGATGAGCAGCCGATAAATATTTTTTAGTGCTGTGTTTTGTAGTCTTATTAGTGGTATTAAATGACTTTTAAAAATATTACCCCAGATTACATTTAAGTAGGACAAGTGCTAGTTAACCAGAGCAAAGTAGATGGGCTTTAATACGTTTGGAGTGAATTTATAGGAAAGTTTTTTTAGCACCCCAACTGAACCCCTAATTTTTTTTGTGACATGGTTTATATGTGGGCTCCAAGATAGTGAGCTGTCCATGGTCAGACTGAGATATTTTGCTTTCTCTACTCTTTTCAATACGTTATTCCCAAAGCTTATCTGGTAATTATCTATATTCTTTCTATCTTTGTTTCCTGGTATAGTAAAAATGACGTAGTTAGATTTTTCAAGATTCAGTGACAGTTTATTGACTCTTAACCAATGATATAATGATTTCAGTTCTGTTTGAATATTCTCTGCTATAGTTTTAAAATTTTGTCCAATGTAAAATAAACTTGTGTCGTCTGCATATAGTTGTAACTGGCCTTGAAAATTTACCTGGAAAATGTCGTTAACATAAATAAGAAAAAGTACAGGCCCAATTACCGAACCTTGAGGGACCCCACATGTGACACCACATACAGTACTTTCGTGATTGTTTATGTAAGTGTATTGCTTTCTGTTAGTAATATAGCTCTTAAACCACTCTAGAGTTACTACTCTTATATCTATTTTAGAAAGCTTGTATAATAGAATTTCATGGTTAACAGTGTCAAATGCCTTTTTTAAATCAATAAACAAAGCTTCAGAAAGCTTAGTATTGTCATCCAAAGTATTCTGTATTTTATCAATCAATTCAAAAGCCGCAGTTAGTGTATCAGATTTCCCCCAAAATCCATATTGGGGGTGTTTGAAAAATTTATATTGTCTAAAAACTTAAGTAATCTAATTTTCATTATTTTTTCTAGTATTTTTGATATGGAAGAAATAAGTGAGATAGGCCTGTAGTTTGATGGGTTACATTTTAAAGTGCCACCCTTATACACCGGAATAATTTTTGATATTTTCAGCTGTTTCGGAAATTGACCTTCTGTTATAGATTTACTAAATAGAACAGAGATATACTCTGCAAACAAATTTGAACAATGTTTTAGCACTTTATTAGAACATTTATCAAAAGGTAAACTTTTTGAGCTACTGAGATCTCTTATCATATTTTTTACTTCCATTACATCTGTTAAGAAAATTGAAAATGAGCAATCTATAGTGGTAGTGTATAAGGTCCACTTATCATCAGGATATACCGGAATATTCATTGCAACATTATGTCCTACATTTGTAAAAAAAATTATTTAACATATCTGCTATTTCAGAAGTTGTATTAAATATTCCTTGGTCATAAATTTCAAACGTGTTATTTTATTATTAACTTTACAGTTTTTATTCAGGGACTTATTTATCTCCTGCCACAATTGTTTAGGATTATTACTATTACTTATAAACTTTTTTGAAAAATAATTTTTCATCAACTTTCTCTTTAGTGCTGTTACATTATTTCTAGCTAAAATATAATCACTCTTATAGTTAGTGTTTGCTGGGTTAAATTTTACCAATCTATGTGTTTTGTCCCGTAATTTAATCATTTCCAACAGCTCCTTGTTCACCCAAACACACCTAGGAGAGTTATGAACACTATTTG